>JAODAL010001351.1:0-235625 GCA_025379985.1 Phyllomedusa bahiana | reverse complement strand
TTCCCTTTCCCTGCCTATAAGAAAAATACCTGCCAACCCTGCCAAAAACCTGCTATGGGGAACAATGCCTGCCATAACCTGCCTAGGGGGGGGAAATATACCTCCCCATAACCGCCTATGGAGGAAATACCTTCCTATGAGGCCTAACCTGCCTATGGGGGACATTGAACGCCTATACCTGCCTAGGAGGACATATATTGCCCAACATAATAGGGGGGTTTTTAAAACTGCCTAACCTCCCTAGGGGGGACTTTAAAAACTGCCATACCGCCTAGGGGGGAAATTTTAAACTGCCAACCGCCTTTTAAATTTTATTGGTATCCGTTTTTATTTTTTAAAAAATTTACCATAGCCCTCATATTCCCCCCATTTTTATACTCGAGTAAACAATTTTTTCCTTTTTTTTGTGGCTAAAGAGGTGCCTGGGCTTATACTCGGTCGGCTTATACTCGAAATATATGGTAAGTATTTTATGCCTTACTTGTATTTGTTTTGTGTTGCTGAGGTTTTTTTGGGTCTTTGATGAGACTCTGGCAAACTCGGATTGGTGATGACACTTGTGTAAATTTGAGAAGCCCTTTCTGAAAAAAATGCATAATTTGGCGAGATAGGGAGCCCACTTTTGCCTTAAACGGATTGTTGACCGTTAGCCCCTAATAAACCCACAAAAGCCAATGAATTGCTCTTTTTTGTAGTTAGTTTTTTTGAAAATCTGACATTAAGGGGTTTTGCCGGGTGGCCTTATCTCTAAAAGCTAATGTAAACAATCACGGACTGAAGAGAGGGGGCAACCACCAGAGCAAAAAGCTGCTAAGGTGTGTGACATTTTCCCTGAAATAATCAAACGCCTTGTGGTTCGATAAAAAGACAACAGTTTTTCTCCTCACAGTTTTAAAGCTCCTTATGTTCCTGCACAAAAAAGCAGGTATCAAAAACACTACAACTATTTTTCTGTATACAAAAGAAAAAAAAAATTTCTACCCGGTGCCTTAAAACTCTGCAGCTCAGTCCTCAATAAAAAGCTCTCTGCACAAGCCTGTCCAGCTCTTGTCAGCCGTATCTAATAGACTCTTGAAGTAACCAAGGGAATGGTAAGGAAGGCTGGTAGCGTCTCTCAGACTGCATTTTTGTAATCGCATAAATTTAGAAAAGTGATTAAAAACCCATTTTGGAGGATCCCACGTCAAACAATACATTTGTGGCAAAACGCCCTTTAAAGAGGACTTTCCCACCTAAAAGTGAAAATTCAAATCGTTTTAGTGTATCCTGTTTAAACAATGAGTTTTGCTGCTGTTGTTTTTAGTTTTTGTTTCTTTCTTTGTAGAAAAACCTGAGTGACCACTAAGGCCATTTTCACACGGC
Organism: Phyllomedusa bahiana; assembly: GCA_025379985.1. Taxonomy (NCBI): domain Eukaryota; kingdom Metazoa; phylum Chordata; class Amphibia; order Anura; family Hylidae; genus Phyllomedusa; species Phyllomedusa bahiana. Next base: position 234,263 of record JAODAL010001351.1, on the reverse strand, counting down.
TTAAAATGGGCCGTATTTCGGACCGTAATTACGCGCCAAAGTGCGCCAATTACGGGCCGAAAAAACGCCCATACATTAACGGTAATTCACAGTTCTCATAGAGAACTAAGGATTACTCTCCCTCTCCCTGCCCGGCGAATCCGCCGCGGGTGGAGATAATTGACAAGTCACTTTCTATCGGCGTATACGCGCCCGCTATCAGTGATTGTCTAGGCCGGCTAAGTGCCGCCCCCCGCCCCCGTCCACACGGCGTAATTGCGGGACGTAATTACGCCCCGCAATTAAGCCGTGTGAACATAGCCTAACAATCACATCAGAGTCATAAGAGCCTTCATTGGGTTGTCATCCAAACAATCTGTTGCAGAATGTAGGAACATGTGAGTGAGTGAGTGCCAGGAGTCTAAAAAAGTTGGATGACAAACAACTAAATGTTGAGTGGGCATTTTCAACCAGCTTTCCTATAGTCAGACGTGTTGAAGAGACATCTGTAAAGAAATTGACGCAAAGAGGATATATAATTGCTGCACGAATTGTCATTATTATAGTGATATTCTCACATACTGGAAATGGTGTGGATTTCCTGTAAATATCCTGTTGTCTGATTACTGGTTTTCAGCTTCTGACACCATAGTACTTTTTCTATGCTACAAATTGCCATCAGTTCTTTAAAAGAAGCAGTGATAATTATTGTTTAATCTTACACGGTGCTTGAAATGTAAATGCCTTAAAGGAGTTTAACATCAGCCAGCCTTGTGTGCTACAATTTGTGTGTTTAGCATCTCATCAGCATGTGCCATTATAAAATAAACCACATTACCCTTTTTGATCTAGATTCTGCTTGCTCTGTTTCCAGTAATATCTGTGACACTGCAGTTCTGTGACATGTGGCTAATACCCTGTAATTTTTCTTGACCCACTGAGAGATGGGTAGCGCTTTATACCAGTGATCAGACCTAAAGAACTGTAACCCCCTGTAGTGTCATGAACACAGCAATATGATGATTTCTCATGCACTTATTAATGCATCTGGTAATATATAAATATATTTATAGCATGGTCTATTCTCTCTTTGAAAATGGAGCCATGTCGTCCCCTAAAAAACCTGTAATTGTGTAGCTAGTCACAGTGGCACAGGGAAGGCATAAATACTAAAAAGGTTTCCTCTGCTCAGTATACTGTATACTATCAATGATATAAATACAAATATGTATATGTATGTTGTGTATTTAAAAATAAAGTAAAATATAAATATAAATAATAAAAAATCAAAGTAGTTAGATTGGGGGTGGGCCCAGTGCAGATTAGGTGGTGCAGAATTATTAATACATAAACCGCTATAATAATGCTCAGTGTAGAAATGGTCCCTAAGCCAAGTTAAATACATCTTATGTTGAACATGCTCCATCCCTGGATGGTATACCACCCAAGAATTCCTTAAAAGAGCTCACTCGGTTATCGGTGTTCCCTCTATAATATATTTATAGATTCCCTGTTGACTGGTATAGTACCAGGAGACTGCCCAAGCAAATGTAGTTCCCATCTTCAACAAAGGCTCAAAAATCTTGCCCAGATAATTATAGACCAGAAGCTTAACCATCTATTGTGGGGAAAATTGTTTGAGGGGCTCATAAGGGACTTAAGTACAGGATTAATGTTGACAAATGACAATATTATTAGTGATTGCCAGCATGGATTTACTAAGTCACAGAAGCTGTCAGACCAACCTGATCGTTTTTATTAATGAAGAGGTGAGTAGAAGTCTGGTAGGCGGCGGCTGTGATATTGTGTTTTATTAGACTTTGCAAAGGCGTTGACACTGTCGCCTCAGTAAGCAACCAAACTTATGAGGGGACTGGAAGCACTTCGTTATGAGGAGAGGTTATAGAAATAACTTATTTAGTCTTGAGAAAAGACGCTTCGTGGGGGACAATATTAATTTTATATAAATATATAGATGATCCCTACAAAAATTAGGGGAAAATGATTTTCGCGTAAAGCCCCCCCTCAAAAGACAAGGGACATTCCCTCGACTAGAAGAAAAAGATTCAATCACCAGAGGAGGAGGGCGTTCCTTCTCATACGTAAAGAACTGTAGATCGTGGAATAGCCTGCCTGAGAGCTGGTCACAGCAGGAACAGTTGGGAGTTTCAAGAAAGGCTTTCGATAACATACCTGAAACTAAAGAATATGAAGTGTATGTAGCCTATGTAAAATTCTGGGATCCTGGCTGTGGTCAGAGATGGGTCTTCCCAGGATCAGATTGGTTCTTGCCTTGTGGGTTTCCAGGGCATTTAACCAGTGGTCTGGCTGGCTTAATGTCCTTTGGGTTCTCTCTCACATCTCACACTGTTTCCCCCAACACCTTGGTTGAACTTGATGACACGTGTTTTTTTCAACCATACTACTTACTAACTATGTAACTATGAAAACATGGGCTCAGAAGTGCTAATAGAGCTCAATAATTTAGCATCACCATCATTCTACAGATTAACAGGTGAAAGTGCTGGAGTAGAGCGTATTCATGATTTCTGCTACTACTTTTTTGTAATAAGCATTTTCACCAACTGCCTAGGAAAAGGAGCAAAGATTTAAAAGATATTAATAAGGATTGTCTAAAATAACAGAAAATAATCTTAGTATTAAGAATAAACATAGTTTGTAACCAGCTGAACAAATGACTTTCTTTCCCAACAATTTGGCGCTCAACCTGATGGTTAAACGCATCACTGGCTGGCAACATTATTTTATGTTAAAATTTGCATTCAGGAGAACAAACATTTAAAAGACTGAAGAACTTAAGACCAATTCTGATTAGCCTCTACTGTGACTGAGAAGATGTAAAAATTAAGAGAAAGTAGACTGCAACATAGGGCTAACACTGGTTAACAACAGTAAATAATGTTTTAAGGTCTCTGTAAAGGGAATCTGTCGCCAATTTTTTTTTTTACTTATTAAATCAAGACCTGCCCCGTATTCTTTTCCTCTCAGTCCCGTTTTTTAATTTCCGATAGTAGATTTCTCTATTCGGCATCCTATATATGAATTGTGGGGAAGACATTCTTGCTTTCACTGGCTTTAACAGCAGTCAGAGAGATACTTAACAGCATCTTTCATGCACATAGGATCTTAAGACAGATTCTGTCCCATAGACTTGTATAGGAGAGTTTATCGCATTGTGACGGGAGGGGAGGAGGAGAGCTGTAACATATCCTCTGGTGACTGGTGGATCCTTGTTTTATCTGTACACATGGTTTCTCCTTCAGCTTGACCCAGCTGTACGATAATGAGTCACACTGAGGAAAAGCTCTCTAAACAGAGCAGAAGTGTCAGACGATGATTAGGCTTAGTGGCCAAAGTGATAACTGCAGGACTTAAGAATTATTAAAAAAATTACTGTGATAGAGATCTGGAAAATTGAAAAAAAAAAAACATAACCAAAAATTCCTAAAAAATGTTTAACATAAAAAAATGTGAGTTAAACAATGACATATTTTTTTAATATGAATTCTCTTTAAACTCTCCCTGCTAAACAGTGAGGTGCCGTAATATATTTAGAACTTGTCCCAACCACTTCGTGTCAACTTGCTTCAGCACCTCCGTAGTTTCCTTGTTACTGCTATGGATTCGCTACCTTATGGGCCACTTCTAACTACCCTTGGCTACATGTAAACATGCATACATCTCCACACTCTGCCTGAAAGAGTATGGTATCATACCACAGAAGTTGGCTGTCATTGCAAAGGATGGTAAAAATGAGGCAGATGAGCCCAGGAGCAACCTGGTGTGCCCGGTAGATATGAATCATCACAGAATGTGCTGTGCCACCATGCTGTGACGAATAGATACTGGGAAAAGCAGTTAGGAGGAATGATAAGGAGAGGTTTGGAGTCAATAAAAGAGAAGGAAATTAGTCCATCTGTGGTGTCTATTGAGCTGCTGTTGACTTTGAGACAAAGCTAGACCTGGAACCTATCCCACCTAGGAAAGACTGTGACCCGACTAGCTGGAAGCAAGCTAGTGTAGACTTGGATATCAAGAGCACTGTTGCACAGAGGGCTGGGAGGGTATTGCCCATTGAAGAGATTAGCAGTGGCTGGAGACCACACATTTTAGTCAGAATAAAAGCTGAGCAAGAAATTGCCTCTTGCATGTAGGCAATTTAAGCTGCAATAAATAGAATAATTACTTAATATATGTCACAACCAATGCAGCTGGCTAGCCAACTGCTCCTGCTTAGACATGCAGTACTGCTACATAACTTGTTCATTTCTGTAAGGTTACATGCAGTTCTTAAATATCAAACACTAGAAATGGCAGACTTAATTGTTGCAGAGTCTAAACGTAATATATAATGTAAAATATACATATATTTATAAATGCAGTGAGAAAATAAGTATGTGATACACATGCAATTGCAAGTTTTTCCTACGTGCAAAGAATGAAGAAGTCTGTAATTTTTTATCATAGGTACACTTCAACTGTGAGGCAAATAATCTCAAAATAAAATCAAGAAAATCACATTGTTTGATTTTTAAATAAGTTAGTTGCCATTTTATTTTCATGAAATAAGTATTTGATACAATTGAAAAACAAACTTAATATTTGATAGAGAAACCTTTGTTTTTTGCAATTACAGAGTAAAGGGACATATCCTATAGTCTTGTCCAAGTTTTACACACACTGCAGCAGGGATTTTGGGGGCCCACTCCTCCATACAGATCTTCTGCCAGGGGGGGGTTTTTCGGGATGTTGCTGGTCTATATTGAGTTTTCAGTTCCCTCCAAAGATATTCCGATGGATTCAGGTCTGGAGACTGGCTAAAGCCACTCCAGAACCTTGAAATGCTTGTTACGGAGCCACTCCTTAGTTGCCCGGCTGTGTGTTTTTTGGGTCATTGGTCATTCTGGAAGACCCAGCATGACCCATCTTCAATGCTCTTACTGAGGAAGGAGATATTGGTCAAAATATTGCTAAACATATGGCCCCATCGAATCCTCACTTTAATACGAAACAATCCTGTCCCCTTTGCGAGAAAAAGCCCTCACCAAAGTAATATGTTATCCCACCTCCCATGCTCACGGTTAGAACGGTTTCTTCTCGGGTTGTACCCAACTTCTTTTTCCTCCAGACCAACGGCGAGTGTTAGTGATGCCAAAAAATTTCTATTTTGGTCTCATCTGGCCACATGACCTCTCCCAAGCCTCCTTGGAATCATCCAATGGACATGTTAACTTCAAATGGGCCTGGACATGTGCTGCGTGAGCAGGGAAACCTTGCATGCCCTGCAGGATTTAAATCCATAACGTCGAAGTATGTTACTAATGAAAACTTCAAAACTGTGGTCCCAGTTCGATTCAGGTATTGACACAAGTACTCCTTGGAAAGTTCTGGGCTGATTCCTGACCTTTTCTTAAAAATCATCCTTACCCTACAAGGTGACAACCTGCATGGAACCCAAGCCAAGTAAGACGGGACAGTCATTAGCGTTCTTCCATTTTCTAATGATTACACCAACCAGGGGCATCACTAGGCTGTTTTATCCAGAGCTTGTGCCCTGGATAAAATGGCTGGTGCCCTGTCCGGAACACTAGTGGCCCTGCTTAACTTTATGCGCATCCTCAGGACACGCATATAGTTGAAAACTACTGATGCGGGCCGAGACCGTAAACTGGGAAGCGACGCAATGAAGTGATTTCATAGCGCCGCTGCCTCTCCTAGACTGCAAAACCTAGTCACTCTGTCTAGGCTGTGTGGCCTAGAGGTTGCCAGAAGGAGCACTCCCTTGCTGGCGACATGACGACGGCACGCCTTCAGTTTCCAGCAGAAAAGCAAGGCACTCGGTAGGGGAGCGGAGAAACGTGAGTCTTATCACTGTTATTATCTTTTTCATTGGTGAGCTATAAACCTAACTATGGAGGGGACTTGTATCCAGCTACGTATGGAGGGGACTTGTATAAAGCTACCTATGGAGGGGACTTGTATACAGCTACCTAAGGAGAGGACTTGTATACAGCTACCTGTGGAGGGGACTTGTATACAGCTACCTATGGAGGGGACTTGTATAAAGCTACCTATGGAGGGGACTTGTATAAAGCTACCTATGGAGGGGTCTTGTATAAAGCTACCTATGGAGGGGACTTGTATAAAGCTACCTATGGAGGGGTCTTGTATAAAGCTACCTATGGAGGGGACTTGTATAAAGTTACCTATGGAGGGGACTTGTATACAGATACCTATGGAGGGGACTTGTATAAAGATAATATGGAGGGACCTCTTGTATATAAACGTTACTCTTTGGAGGGGGATTTGTATATACGCTTCCTATGGAGGGGACTTGTATACAGCTACCTGTGGAGGGGGCTTGTATACAGCTACCTATGGAGGGGACACATATACAGCTACCTAATGAGGGGAATGCACTGTAATAAAGCTTTACTCTTATGGGGACGTAATAAAGAGGAGGGAAAGTTGTTTATTGAAAAGATTCCTTATGGAGTGGTACTTGTATCAACAATTGAAATATAGTGGGGGAAATTGTTTAAAGTACCTATGGTCGGGTGATTGTATAAAAGATACCTATAGGAGGGGGTATTGTATAAAGCTATCCCTAGATGGAGGGACTTGTATAAAGTTAACCTATGGAGGGGACTTGTAATAAAGCTTCCTTATGGATCGGCGGAGGAATTAAACGTACTTGGATACAGCTACCTGTGGAAAGGGGATGGTGAACGGCTTGTCTAACACCGCTTCCCTATAACATCAGGGGCACATATACGAGTTAACCTAATGAGGGACTTGTATAATAAGCTAATATGGAGGAATCGTGTCTAACACGCATTATCTATGGAGGGAACTTGTATACAACTAACTATAGAGGGGACTTGTATACAGCTACCTATAGAGCGGGAGCTCTGTGTGTAAGAATTACAGTATGTATCCACAAAGCAGTTGTAAAACGCGATTTTGGTGGTTTTTAGTAATGCTTATAACTGATGAATTACGATCGTTCAGGCAGCCTATAAACAATAACAGAAAAGATGATCGGTAGTCTACACATGTAATTTTTTTTATCTGCTCCTCTTCTGGCACCAGCGTATTGTACAACATGCCGCCTCTTAGAGTTTTTTCGACTTGTATAACGCTACCTATGGAGGGGACCTTTATGTAGCGGTCTATGAAGGGGCACTTATATACAGCTATCTAACTAAGGAGGGGACTTATATACAAACCTACCTATAAAGGGGACCTATATAGCTGCTGACCAAGGGGGCCTATATGCCTACCTAATTTACTGGGGAGTCTTTATTATATACTTATTTAATATAAATACTACAATTACTACTATTTCCTGCACCCCCTAAATGTCATGGGTGTGGCTTATCTTCTGGGGGTGCAGAGGATGCAGTTCAGGTCACGCAATATAATTCTGAGGGTACAGGTCCCAGCCACAGCACAGCCTAGAGAGGAATGGTCCTCTTTCTTCCCCAGGAGATTATGCATGTTAGCTGTGGCCCCCCTTTAAAATACAACCACCACCTATAATCCGATAAACCCCCACCATCACCCCATAGGGAGTCTGTACAGGAATAAGAAACGGGTGAGGAGCTGCTGGAAAAGTGATGATTCTAAGATGTGTGTGGTATATTCTACAAAGATACGTTGTGGCTGTAGCAGTCATCATGGCAATCTGGGTCGAAAGGAAAAAACAAGGGGAAGATGACTATCCAAATCAGATAAAATATGTCATAGTAGTCACTGTCTGTAACTACACTATAATAATTATATGCAGGGGCTTGCTAGGGTACCACAACTTCCGGGGGATCGCGGGCCTTAAGTTTTTCCGTGTAGGGCTGGTGCACACGGTATTTTTTGGTTCATTGTGAACTGCGGATGTATTGGTTTACAGAGGAAAACCTTTGTATATTAGGCTTCAGGAGAAATATAAGGGATTAACACTGCAGTTTAACATTTAGTGATTTACAGCAGACGTCTCTGGAAGTGTTGTTCTCTTTCTCTTCTATCCATCTGTCCCTGACGCCATGAGTGACTTCTACCAACCAACAACTCTTCACTGAAAAATTACCAAATACTCAAACATCTTAGACCTCATCATTTTATAAGATTTCTCTACAATTTCCTATCTCATATACAAACTCCCCATCTATATTGCCCTAAAATGATAATAATCAAACCCCTTGTAGGTAAAATATTTTCCCCTAATAGCCAGGTTGTAGCCCCCTTTAGACAAGTAGACTATTGCCCTTCTAAGCTCAGGTTTGTGCCCCCTCTAGCCAGGTTTATAGCCCCTCTAGCCAGGATTACTGCCCTCTGTAGCTATGTTAATGCCCCTTTAGGCAGTATATGCCCTGTAGCCAGTTTATACTGGCTCCCTGTTGTAGTCAGGTTATTAGCGCCCAAGTGTAGCAGTAATATGCCCCACCTTAGCCAAGGGTAATATGTCCCTTAGCTCCGTAATCTGCCCCCCTTAGCCAACAAAATATGCCCTCCGTATTAGCCACGTGATATGACCCCGAATACTGTATTGCCTAGTAATATGCTCATTGTAGTCAGGTTATTAGCCACTGTAGCCAGTGATATGCCCCCCGTGTACCTGTGATTTGCCCACTGTAGCCAGTGATATGCCCCCTTTAGCCAGTGATATGCTCCCTCTGTAGCATTAATTGCCACCCATAGCCACATAACTATGCCCTGTTGCCAGTGATATTGCCACCTCTGTAGCCAGGATGTTGCCCCTTGTAGCCAATAATATTTTAGCCCCCATTGACAAATCATACTATGCACCCTGCTGCCAGTGATTATGGACCCCCTGTTGCCCAGTGATATGCCCTCCTGTAGCCAGTCGTAGTTTCCCCTTTAGACAGTGATGCCCCCCCAGATGTAGCTCCTAGTGATCCACGCATCCTGTTGCAGAGATTATGCCCCTGAGCAGTTGTATTGCCCCCTGTTAAGTCAGTGATATGACCCCCCTGTAGCCAGTGTATGCCCCCTGTAGCTAGTAGATGTACTCTGTAGCCAATAGATGCCCCCCCTGTAGCCAGTGATGCTACCCCATGTTGCTGTAGATGGCCCCCTAGTAGCTAGTAGAGATGCCACCGATAGCCATTATATATGCCCACCCTGTTAGCAGTAGATGCACCCTGTAGCCAGTAGATAGATTGCCCAACATAGCATTAATATGCCTACCCCCTTAGCCAGTAGATGGCCCCCATAGCTCAATAATGTTGCCCCCTGTAGCCAGTAGATTGCCCCTGTTGCATGTTGATCGCACCCATCATAGCCATAAATTATGCTCAAATCCTGTAGCCAGTAAGTAAATGCTAACCCATAGCCTTTAATTATTCCCTCCCTCAGCCAGTAATATTGCTCCCCACTGTAGCACAGTTGATGCCCCCTGTAGCCAGTGATTTGCCCCCCTGTTAGCCGTATATGCAACCCCAGCAGTAATATGCCCCCGTCAGCCAGTAGTTGCCCCCATGTAGCCAAGTGAAATTGCACCATCCCTGTAGCCCCAGTAGATGCCCCTCTAGTAGCCAGTGATGCCCCTCCCTGTAGCCAGTATAGATATCCCTTGTAGCGTAGAATGCCCCACTTTAGCCAGTAGATGCCCCAGCAATAGCTGAATAAAATAAAATAAATAAAACTAACTGTTACTGCAGCACGGTCCTCGTCTTTGTTCCAGGTCCTGCAGCTCGAGAACGGAGTAAGCAGAGTGATGTCAGTCACGCTACTTACGCGCTGGGGGCTGGGACCTCCTCGGCGGCAGGTTTCTGTTAGGGATCCCAGCGTCGCAGGGGGGTGATGAAAGCGGCGCGTCCACACCCCTGGGGGACGCTGAGGTTATGTACAGCGCTTACCAAGCGCTGTACATACAGGGGGGAAGACAGGACGGGAACGATCCGTCCTGACTGCGCGGCCGCTGTGAAACGGCCGTGCAGTCAGAGATCTGCGGGCGCCGCCCGCACTAATGATGGCTCCGGGCCCACGGCAGCGGCCTGGAGCCGCCGAGACTCGGGGCACAGGCAGATTCATTCGGGGCTCGTGCCCCGAATGATTCTGCCTAACGACGCCCCTGCTTATATGTCTGTAGAGATTGTGCATAATAGTAGTCACTCGCATGTGGTCATGGTCTGGCAGTATTATTTGGTCTTTAGTGGTAGAATTGGAATTGATGGTCTTTGTATTGTGGTATTGTTTTAGTAACAGTATGATGGTAATACAGATGGTATCTTTTCTCCATGTATAGGTGTATTATTTGGTTACTGTATTTAGGGATATTACACTATACACATTATACAAAATGATATATAATTCTTCTCAGCTCCTTCTGCTGTACATGTTGCTGCCTGCAGATCAGACAGCATGTGTAATGTGACAGGTTCCCATCAATGTATATTTTTGTATATATGTGGCCTGATTCATTTCATAATATGTATTTATGGAGGATCTCGATTTCTAATTTCATTGATTATATCATTTCCGACTCTCACCACTAGATAGCACTAAACGCTGGTTCCAGACGAGGCATTGCTGCACAGTGCTGTCTCTTGCACTGTCCTAATCTCTTTGACATCAATTTTTGAATGCTGTTTAATAGTGGTAACTGAGCATCACATAGTTCTCCAATTGTTTGAGCTCCGGCTAACCACAAAACCACTGTGCTTCTCACTGATTTAAATAGTGAGAAACAGTTGTTTTTCCATCCATTTAAGTGGAGAGAATAACGACGTATATTAATACTCAGAAGTCATAAAAAAATGTATGGTCATAGAGGTCATAAAAACGCTATTACACTCAATATGGAAATAGGCACTGGTTCTGGAGCTGCCTGCCCCCTGTAGTAAATCTATAACAGATTAAGCCGTTTATACCATTTCTGTGACTAGATAACTGGTGATCAGAAATATCTGCCACATTATCCTAGTGGATAATCCTAGTCTGTTTTCAGATGGTGTCCATTTCCATAATTAAATACTCTATAATGCAGATAGAAGATACATAATTAGTACAGTAAGAAATTCAGACAAAAGCAACAAAAGAAAAAACACCTCGCTGGAAGTAACCACTTCTACATCCTTGTTTTCCCTGTTAGGGACCAGTCTACCTGTGCATATATGGCTGTAATCTGTGTTGGCTGAAGTTCCCTGGGCCCAACAGAGGAAATTATTCTGAGGGCCCACCCTCTAAGTAATTTTTTCACATGCAGGGTTTGATAGGAAATCAGGTGATTGATTTTAAAGTCAGCTCCAAATGAGGTTGTCTTCTGCTTTGTCTTTGGGGCCCTGAACCATTAGGTGAACATCATGGTGAGAGAGATTGAGCCCACTGGAGAATCCTCTGGTCCAACCTTGACTGTAATGCATTGAAGAGGCCAAATGCTTTAACATTTGATTTATTTTATTCATTCATATTCCACAGCACTGTACAGAGATTATCATCATCCACATGGCTCCCCCTCCCCATCGGGCTTCAGAATCTAAATTCCACATTAAGCTATCAGTATGTTTTTCAAGCATAAGAGAAACCAGAGTACCCAGAGGAAACCCAAACAAACTCCGGGAGGATGTACAAAGTCCTTGCAGATGTTACCCTTGGTGCTGCCCTATACTATGCAAGCATTTATTTTAAAAAAAACTATTTAATCTCTATCACTTTTTTCCCCAAAAAACGTTGACTTTGCACCCTTCATTACTGACCAGTGCACCCATACATGGGCGGAACTACCGGGGTAGCAGATGCAGCAACTGCCCCGGGACCCGTGCTCTTAGGGGGCCCGGTGTCTGCTACCCTGGCAGGTTGGCTCTTGCGCCCGCCGGCAGTGAACACACTAGTTCACTGCCGGCGGGCGCGGAGCTGCGGGGCCCGGCGCTTCCTACCTCTGAATGCCCGGTCCCTCCGGCCCGAGTGCTCAAAGGCAGGAGTGTCCGGTATTAGCAGAGCAGAGCAGCTCCGCTCTGATAATTAGCCTGCACCGGCCCACAGTGCTGACGTGGGCTGTGCAATGACGTCACATCATCGGCCAGCTGCGCGGTCACATCGAGGGAGCGATAGACAGGTGAGTGAGTGATTTCTTATTTTTTTTATATTAATGAAGCCCCCTGCCTGCCTATATATTGGCCCCTATAGCCCTGTTTGCCACTATATTGGCCCTATACCCCTGTTGATATATATTGGCCTTTTAGCCTGCCTGCCCTATTTTGGCCCTATAGCCCTGTTTGCCACTATATTGGCCCTATAGCCCTGCCTGCCTGTATATTGGCCCCTATAGCCCTGCCTGCCTCTATATTGGCCCCTATAGCCCTGCCTGCCTCTATATTGGCCCCTATAGCCCTGCCTGCCACTATATTGGCCCCTATAGCCCTGCCTGCCTCTATATTGGCCCCTATAGCCCTGCCGGGCCCCCTATTTTGGGCCCCCTATAGCGCTGCCTGCCTCTATACTGGCCCCTATAGCCCTTCCTGTCTATATATATGACCCCTATAGCTCTGCCTGCCTATATATCTAGCCCTTATAGCTCTGCCTGCCTATATATAGCTCCTATAGCCCTGCCTACCTATATATAGCCCCTGTAGTCCTGTCTGCCTATATATATAGCCCCTATAGCCCTGCCTGCCTATATATATGACCCCTATAGCTCTGCCTACCTATATCTAGCCCTTCTAGCTCTGCCTGCCTATATATAGCCCCTATAGCCCTGCCTGCTTACATATAGCCCCTGTAGTCCTGCCTGCCTATATATATAGCCCCTATAGCCCTGCCTGCCTATATATATCTCCTATAGCCTCCCCAAAGCCCTGCCTGCCTATATATATGGCCCCTATAGCCTTCCCTATGCCTTACCTGCCTAAAGATATGGCCCCTATAAACCTTTCCTAAGTCCTGCCTATATATATATATATATATATATATATATATATATATAAAATATATATATATTATAAAATTTTATATATATATATACGCCCCTATAAGCCTTCCCTATGCCCTACCGGCCTATAGATATGGCCCCTATAAACTATTCTAAGATAATTGTGTCTAAATCTCCAGGGACAAGTGGTCGGGAAATGTCATGATGATGGTGGTCTGGACCGATTGCAGAACAAAAGGGGAAGTCATTGACTCGTCAGAGAAACGTGAGTGGGTACTGTATGGGGAGGAATATACTGTCTGCATACCAGTATATACCATGGTCACTAGTTGGTGGTACTATTGGTCTTTGGGTACTGATCAGTAAGAGTGTAGGGGTCTTATTCAGTCACTTTGTGGTCATGTTCTGGCGGTATAATCAGGTTATTGGTAAAGTTGGTTTTGGTATAGTGGATTTGTTTGGTAGCAGTATGATAGTGAGATGTATGGTGAGGTATTTGCCCCTTGTATTATCTACATTATCTAACTGCATGTCCTGGTACATGGTCGTGGTCAGGGAGGGAGGGAGGAGGGGGGGGAGGGGGGGGGGGGGCATCCAAAAGTTTGCTTTGGGGCCCAGGCTTCTCTAGTTACGCCCCCACACCCAGTTCATTCATAATAATGACGGCAGCAGTGCCAGCCCAGCTATCACAAACTGAATGGTGCATAAAAAACACCTTTAATCTCCCAGGTTGGTGAAACATATCTACTAGTCTCCATGTGGGTGGGAGGGATGAGCAGCTGATAGTCACTGCTACCCATCTTAATAAAACATTAGATGTCTGGTGAAATCTAATGTGAACAATTTTCCCTTAAGAAGTGAAGCTTATTTGTATCTTCAAATCCCCAAAATTACCAGCAACGACAGATGACAGTGATGACAAATTCAACAAATATTGCAAAAAAAAAATTATATGTATACACACATATATATATAAATATATATATATGCACATGTGTATACATATATATATATATATATATATGTGTGTGTGTACATATAATTTTTTTTGCAATACTTGTTGAATTTGTCATGTGTGTATATATGTGTATATATACTGTATATATATATGTGTGTATGTATATATATATATACTGTACATACATACATCTCCATTCTGTGCGTCTCATTGGACTCCAAGCTGAACTGCCATGTTTTCTGGTTGTACAGTGAAAGTATTTTCTCCCATACACACAGATCTGCATTCTGCCGCATGATTGGTTACTATGGTAACTGCTTTGTACTGAATCAGAGACGCTTCAGATCTTTATTTTCATGCATTAGAGTACACACTAATGCTGACACACTGTACAGTACAACGCGCTCTATATATTCTCATGTTATTTCGGCTGTTACCTCTTCCCAATTCTCTACCTTTATGTTACTACTGATTATAGGCCAAACAAATCTGGAACAAATGATATACTGTGGATTATAACCGAACCTTTATAGGCACTGTATATAGTTGTGTATAACCCCAGAGAGGGAGACTGAAGAACAAAGTTCTAGAAATGTGCGAAAAGTGTCTATTATCTCTGTTCATATGGGTGAAGTTATGACAATGTGAATACAGATGTAATATATACAGTATCTCACAAAAGTGACTACATCCCTCTCATTGTTGTAAATATTGTATTATATCTTTTCTTGGGACAACACTGAAGATATGACACTTTTACACAATGTAAAGTAGTGACTAGAGATATGTGAATATATATACCGTGTTTCCCTGAAAGTAAGATAGCGTCTTACATTCTTTTTACCCCCAAAAGTCCCACTATGTCTTACTTTCGGGGTATGTCTTATATTGGCAGGTATATGGCCCCATACGCAGGTAATAGGCAGGTCTATGGCCCCATAGGCAGGTATATGGCCCCATAGGCAGGGTATAGGGCAGGCTGTAGGCAGGGTATAGGGCAGGCTATAGGCAGGTATAGGGCAGGTATAGGCAGCTGTAGGAAGGTATAGGCAGCTGTAGGCAGGTATAGGGCTGCTGAGGCAGGTATAGGCAGCTGTTAGGCAGGTTAGGGCAGTTAGGGCGGTATAGGGCAGGTATAGGGCAGGTATGGGCAGCTGTAGACAGGTATAGGCAGGTATAGGCAGGTATAGGGCAGGTATAAGGGACGTATAGGCAGCTGTATGCAGGTATAGGCAAGCTGTAGGCAATAATATCAAAATAAAAAAACAAACAATCACTTACCTGGATCCCGCTGCTCCGTCTCCCGCGCTCTCGGCTCTGCTCTATCTTCTTGCCGGCACAGGCGGGTTTATCAAAACACCTGGACGCAGCGTGAGACACACGCGCCTGTGCGGGAGGCCCCCGGAAAAGCCGCCATCTGCGGTCGCCCGGAGGCATTGCGGAGCACGGAGCGCTTTCCCCTCTCTGCTCCGCAGTGGTATTTCCCTTCACTTATATGCGCTCCGGAGGAGTCGCATATAGGTGAAGGAATCGCGGACAGTGCCGGGCCAGCGCAGCGCCCGGACACTGTGCGCTGTTCGGGATTCAGCTATATGCGCTCCCTGGGGGAGCCGCATATTTGCTGAACGTCCCTGTTGGCGCCCGGGCCCCTCGCAGCGCCGAGCGGCAGACAACGTACAGTTTACTAGTCTTACTTTCGGGGTACGTCTTACATTAGTCGACCTCCCTAAACTCCCCGCTCCGTCTTACTATCGGGGGTGTCTTACTATCGGGGAAACACGGTAGATGGTCTGTGAAGTACATCCTTGTCCTCTGAAGAAGCTAGTGAAGCAAAACACGTTGGTACGCTGCAGAAGTGGTACTACTCTCCCTCCCTTTATGGGTAAATTATACTTTATTTAATTTATTTTATTTAATTAATTTTATATTTGTACATAAATACTTTGGATTGTAAGTATTTAGTCCCATTAACGTTTGAAGGTTGATATGGGGTATGGCAGAGTATATGGTGGGAGTCTAGGTTTATAGCTTTGCATGTGATAGGTGATTTTCCTGCCATAGATTTTTATAACCTTATGTATTTTTTTTTCTAGTTACATACAGTTGAAACCAGAAGTTTACATATACTACATAAAAAGACACATATGCATGTTTTTCTCACTATCTGACATGAAATCAGAAAAAATTCTTCCCTTTTTTTAGGTAAATTTTAAAATTAGATTCGTGGCTTCGCCTTTTTTTTTTTTGAAAAAAAATTAAATTTCGGCCCCGAATAAATTTGCAACAAATGGGTTTTAAAAAAACAGCTATTTCCGGTGCAGAGAGCCGGTGGGGGTGCTGTAGAACATTTTCCCATGCTAAAATATGCAGGAGCTTGGTTTGGTCTTCAACAATGCTGTTTTTTTAGTATGACACGAACATGACGGCTGAGGGCTTTAGAATGCTTCACTATAAAATTCCCGGGGAACTTACGGGGGGGAAAAAACTGACCAAAAAAACTGAAGGGGGAATCACCCGGGAGAAAGTAAATGGCACCCGGGCAACGGGAAAAAAATTTACAAGCTGAGGGCTAACAATTCCCATAGCTCAAAGGGAAACAAAATGTAGGTTCTTGGAGCGGGCCACAGATCGAAAGCCGGGAAAGGGGACGTCACAGCAGGAGTCCCCCTGCGAGGCCACAGCATCCGGTGTCTTCTACCAGATGACTTTCTGACAACCCCACCCAAGAGTGGGTTTGGGTTTGTCAAACAAAACCCCCTTGGGGGTTGGCTCCCCGGGATCAGGTGGGGGGCTATCCCTGTTCGCTTCCCCCCACCCAGAAAAACAAATATGTGCTGTGGCCCCTCCCCCCCATTAACAGTGGGACAAAATATTTGTGGACAGTGGGCGGCAAAGAGGGGGGGAAAGGGACATCCGCCCCCTTCTTCCCAGAAGCGGGCAAAAAATTTGAGGAGAGTTGAAATTTGAGGGGAAGGACGTTGGGGCCGGTCAGGCTTTGTACGGGACCCCCTTTTGAGGTGGACACCCGGGGTAAAACAGGCAAAACAAAATCGAGTACCCGATCGCATTTGGGGGACCCGGGTAAAGCAAAGCAAGGTGGGACAAGAAAAGGGCCTATTTTCCTTTAAAACAAGGCATAAAGTCCCCCGAAAGGGAAAAATTTTTAGTCCTTTTAAATCCTTCTTTTTGCCCCCTTTTCTCCCGGGGTTGAAGTGGCGAAATCGGGGTTTCGCCTACCCTGATTTACCCTTTTGGTCCCAGCCCGGGAAGGCTTTTCCTTTTTCCCTTACTTTAAAGGGTTTTTGGAGACAGGAGGGGAAGAAGGAGGATTTGGACGAAGACAATCTGGGTTTTGGGGAAACGTGGGAAAAGTTAATCCCCGGGGGCCGGAGATGTAAAGTTGGGTGTAAATCGGGCATATGGGGGTTTTTGGAAAGCCATATGATGTTTTGGCTGACCAGCCCAACAATGTACAAGGGGTTTCTTTCCTTATCTTTGGGGGAGAAGGGGACCGACAGCTTGCGTGTCAGGCAGTGGCGCGGGACTGAAAGGTGGGGTAGTTGCCCAGGATTAAACCCGGTTGGCAGCAGTGCGGGGGTTGGGAGCCAAACGACCCGTTTTTTGGGACCACCCCCAGAAAGTAAGGGCCCAAAAAAGGCCCTAAGGGGGGGTGTCCCCGGCTGGTAACGGGTTCAATCGTGCGGGCTTTGGGTGGTAAAATCCCCCTTACTGGGGCGGTGTCCATTTTTTTGCGAGCCCACCAGGGGCGGTTTTGGAACAAAACCCTAAATGCGAGCCCTGTGCGCGAAAAGAAAAGCGTGACCAGGGAGTTATTTGGAAACCAGGGCCCTGAAATTCAACATCTGTGTGTCCCCATATGGTTTCAGATGTGGTGGTCCTTCCTTTTCCCAAACAGCGCGCACCCATTTGGACCCTCCCATTTAAGGCAGTAAAGGCCCTTCCCCACCTCTGCCAAAGGGGCAACTCCCCTGCCCTATTAATCATTTACCGGTCCAGTTTAACTCCTTTTCCTCGGAATCAGGGTGCCAGCGGGTCGTTCCCGAGACGTTTGCCAAGAGACGCAGTATGCGTTAGCCACCCCTAAGTGAAAAAATCTGCCCGTGCCCCTGTCAAGTTGGTGGCCCCTCCTTTCAAGTGGTGGATCTGCCCTTTCAAAGAATGGCCCGGAACTTGGCATTCATTCTGCTTTTGTAACGAACGGTAGTGGCCCCTTGGGGACCCCGAAAGGGTGGTTTTTAGGGGCCACGTCGGGAGCGGGGTCTATGTAGGCCCCGGTTTTCACCAGGCCCGCCAAAGGGCGGATGGACTTTCGCGGAGGGATTTCCCTACTAGGTCACTCCCGGGCAAACAGCTTGCGGTGGCAGTGGGCACACGGGGGTCCCGAATGAAAGACGAAATGTAGTAAAAGGTCAGGCCAAACAGGCAGGCAGGCGGGGGAAATTCGAGGTCAGGTAAATAGCAAAAAGGCGGGACAGGGCAGACGGGAAAACGTAAAAGGGGGGGGAAATTTGGATGAAAAAATTAATATATTAACGGGGGAAAATTGTGAAAAGAGAAAGGCCATTAACGATTTTTGTGATCCAAGTGGACAGGGTATTCCCCTGGGGAACAAAGCCCAACCGGGAGGAAAATGTCCGGGTCTGCAAGATGACATAGATTTTGGTTTTTCTTCGAAACTAAAAATTAAAACCCATTGTGAAGACATGGAAAAAAACATGGTGTCCCCGGGTGGTAGGAGGAGGGATGAGCCATGTTCCCTGCATGGCATTTGTTCAATCTGGTTTTTTTTAAGTCTTAACCCATTGCAAGAAAAAAAAAATGGCCAGGAAACTTTGCATGCACTTCAGCCCTTCTTACACCCAAGCAACCCCCCCCTTTTAAACTTTGGGGAGACGGCCTCCCCCAACATGGCTGATATGTGACATTTCCGACGTTTTGGGAAATTCCGCCTATATGTTGGAAAAGACCTTATGAAAAGGAAAGGAAATTTAAAGATTTATTGTGATCCAAGCGGGGCGGGTACACCCCCGTGTAATTTTGATTCAGCCAGTGGCAGTATGCGTGCACCGCTGTTTGCTCAGGGCCCCTTTTGTGCGGATATGTTATTTTTCAGTCGCCGGGGGTAGGGATGAAAATCATTTCATGCTTCAGTTTTCCGGACGCAGTAGGGTTACTGGACCCCCGCAACGATAGCAATGCCTGCCGGACGGACTCAAGTAGGCCCCGTTTTCCCCAGAGTGCCAAAGGGGGGACTTTCGCGGCGGGGAGATACCGGTCCTTCCCCCTGGTGACTTGCTTGCGGGGGGGCAGCCGAGGTTGCGTGGTAAAAATTTGTAAGGTAAACTCGGAGTCGAGGCAGGCGGAAAAGGTGGGACAGGCGGCAATGGTCCGTGTAAGGGCGGGGAAAGGGTATCTATGGCTTTTAAGATTTTATTATTATTTTTTATTTTATAGTCATGGGGATTGTGTAGGAGTCTTTTAAAATTACAAATGCAGCTAAAGAATTTCCCACAGCTTTCAAAATTGGACACCTAGTACAAACTTTTCCTTTATCACCGTGTTTTGTTCAGAAAAATGAACGTTTATCAAACTTGCTTTTTTAAACCATTGAAATTGTGGGATTTTTTTTGCCCCGGGGAAACGGGGGGGGGGGGGGGGGGAGGCCCCAAAAGGGGATTGTTTTTTTACTTTTGTAAGTTGGACTATGTTTACATTTTTATACTAAAGAAGTTCTCCAAAAGCCATTTTTTGCGAATTTCCCTTTTGCTTCTTTTTTTGTTCTGCCCCTTTCAGTTTTGTATAAATTCCCCAACAATGGCACAGAATGCAAAATAAGCACCTAAACTTCCCTGTTTTTTAGGTTCTTCATTTCAAGTTCCATACGCTGCATTTGAAAAAAACTGGTGTGGAAAGAAAATGGATTCAAACACAACGTTTTTTTTTATGAGGTTTGATGTTACTGCTGTCCCCCTCAATGGTCTTGGTATGCAGAGGTTTGACAACTCCCACAAAACTCCCATGCCCACTCTCCAATCTTTTGCAAAAAAGGGGGGGTGTCTGCCCCACCTTTTCGTTGTCAAGTGCTCTAAATGTCCTAAAATTGTTCGTCCTGCTGTATAGTGGCGCGGGCCCAACCACATACTGTTCTCTGGCTGAGGGCCTGACGGGACAGGGTGGGTTGAGGAACAGGGGAAGGGGTGACCAGTTTCCCGGGGCCCTCCCCAATGAGGTTAAACCCCCCCAAATGTGGTAGGGTTTAGATGTCATCTGGGATAAAGTTGATGCCCTATCAACAATAAAAAAAACCTTGGGTTGCTGTTTAACCCAGGCTGCAAAATGAAGGCAGCTCTGGCTCCCGAGTGACCCCGCGCGTTGTCCCCTTATTTTTATGGACCTGTCCCTGCTCAGGAAGTTTGGCCACTGCCCTGCATGTGAAGAGCCTGCCACCTCTTGTTGACTTTCTGTTTGTTCTAAAATTCTCGTCTGCGGTATGAAAAAAAAAAACACCATGTTTTTATCAATATAAAAATAAAGATTTGGTTTAAATTTAAACCCCCTTGGAATAAATTGCGCTCCAAAAAATGACCAGCAAAAATTTACTGTATGTGGCGTTTAAAAAAAACCTTATATTTTACTTATATAAAGCACAAAAGGTTAATTAACCCTTGGGTATAAAATGTGCTCACAAAAGACCAGGAAAAAATTTTGTCGTGTTTAAAAACCCTTTAAAAGGCTTAATTACCTTGGAAATTTAATGCGCTCCAAATGACCAAATGGAATTAAAAAAAATTTTATGGGGGGGAATTAGACCCCCCCGGACTTGAATTACAATCCCCACAAACTGAATTAAAATGAAAAAGGGAAAAGGAGCAGTCTTGATAAAAGCAAATGCAACCCCCCCCCCCAAAAAACGCTGTTATAACCATTTCCTTTGTGTGAGATCTTTTCTGCTGCGCAAAGGGAGCTTTTTAGGGCACACCGAGAGCAGTGTGACGTAAAAGAAGCCCGCCGGGGCTTGATTGGCTTGATGCTGCACATGTCATTTGGGTTTCCCTTTTTTCCCCTAGGTTTTTCCCATGTCAAGCCCATGTGCTTGCGGCCCTTTTAGCAATACAAAAACACACTTCGTTCCCACGAATTCCCCAAAAAATTTTATTTGTGCAGAACCGAAGTTTTCCTGAAATTCTAAACAAATTCCACGTTGTTAGAATCGATTCGCCCATCTCTAATAATAACCATCGTTATGTTTGGAGAAAAAAAGGAGAAGCTTGGAAGCCTAATAAAACCATCCCAAATGGAAAAGGGGGGGTGGCGCATCATTTGTGGGTTGTTTTGCTGCAGGGGGACTGGTTCATTCACAAAATAGATGGATCTGAGGAAAGAAGATTTGGGGCAAACTGAAGCAAAATTCAAGCATCAGCCAGGAAGTTAAAGTTGAGCGGAAATGGGTCTTTCAAATGGGCAATGGCCTGAAGATATGCCAAATGGTTACAAAGTGGCTTAAGGGATAAAAACCAAGTCAATGTTTTGGAGTGGCCATCACAAACCTGATTCAAACCTATTGAAAATTTATGGGCAAAGCTGAAAAGGGGCAGGGCGACAAGGGGGCCTACAAACATCTCCCATTACACCCGTTTGTCAGGAGGATGGGCCAAAATTATACCAAACTCGTGGAAGGTATCCCAAAAAATTTGACCAAGTTTAGGGGCAATGTACCAAATATAATGAAATGATGTAAAAATTTTGACTTTTTCAGAAAATAATAAAAATACCTTAAAAATTTTCTCTCCAATTATTTTAGTATTGGGAAATATTGGCAAAATTTTTTGGGAATCTTAAATTTACCCAAAACAGGTAAAGGTTTTTTTGATTTATGTCAGACGTGAGACAAAAAATGCAATGTGTCTTTTTAATAGTTTATGTAAACTTCTGGCTTCAGCTGTATATGGTGTGTGTTCATAAAACTGCTTCTTACTGAAAAACCGTATTCACAGTTCCCAGGTAGAAACTATTTTCATTCACGAAGTAGGAAAACCTGTAAAAGAAAAAAAGGGCGGTGTATCCAGTTAAAAGGGTGTGGATTATGCTTTAAAACGCACTTTTGGTAGTGTAGCTGTAAGGGGCTATAGTTATGCCTGTCTTAGGAGTAGTAGCACATTGGGTTGCAATGAGAAACCAGGGAGAGAGGTGACCTGGTTTTTTGGAGACAAAAAGTTAAAAGTTTGTTGCAGGCGACAATTTGGGGCTGTGAAGAAAATCAGCAGGAGTGGCTGGAGGAGAATGGGGGCCAGCTGGTGCTAAGGGGGAGGAAGCTGCAGTTAATGACAGTTAAGAGAGAGAGTTGACAGTTGTTGGGGCCTGTGTCTAAGCAAGGAGAGACCGTGAATAAGCTAACCTGTCAGCTAAGGAAGCGGCTGTAATGCAGCAGTGAGTGAGGGAAGATGTAGCCCTCAGGAGGGGATGCTGGGCTCTGCCCAAGGCTGGGCACCGAGTTAAGCGCCCGGCATGTACAGTAAATAGTTTGTTTGGATAGAGAAGGAGATGGTCGGGAAAAGAATCTTCCTTCCCCACTCCTAAGGCATGGCTAGAGAGAGAGCACGAGAGATGGAAAGAGGTATCCCCGAGATCCTGTCTGGGGGCAGAGTGGGACAGAGACCCGGGACAGTTAGTGAGTGACAGCGAATAGCGAAGAGGGAGTGAGCCTGGTGTTAGCCTCTGGTGGCAGGGTGAAGAAGAAGCCCTTATCTGACACAAACTATGGCAGAAAGAGGGGCAGGAATAGAAGCTACTCCAGACCCTGGTCGATAGTGTGCACGCCAGCCTATTTGTAGCTATTTTTTATTTTTTTTTAAACTCCTTTTTATTTCCATATTGCACAGAAAAAAAGGTACATTACAGCAGATCTATTAATCATATAACAAGTTTGAAATTAACATGCAAGTATCATTTTGTAGACATTAGCCTTAAACGTTCAAATATTAGGAGAGCTATTCAACTATATATACGTTGTTAGATATGAGGACAATACTGGACTAGAGATGTTACTATGCAGGCTATGAAATTGTCCATTGTTACGTACAAAGTCCACTCTTCATCTCCCTGCTTATGTTGCCGACTGCAAATATGGTTATTTTCTTAATATTTTTTTTTTTAAAACCTGGCAACTCGTATAGCCCAAGGCCGATTAATGTAGTGGGTTGTACAGCTACAATCTGGAGCATGCCATACGAGAAACCAGATAGAAAATGTACAGCATAACCAGTACACATACAAAACAGAGAACAAAAACAAAACAAAGAAGATATGGAAAAGTAACAACAGCCCTGAGCAAGAGCAGGATGAGGAAACAAATTGGTCTCAGGCAAACACACTTTTGCCTTCTTGATGCATAATACCCAGAGGGTGATAATAATGTGCAGGGTCCGGAGAGACCAGGTAACCTCCCCCAGTAGACACTAAACAACCTTCTTTTCTTTCCCTTCCCTTGTTTTATGAAATTCGCCTAAGTATACAGGCTTTAGTGCTCCTATGTGATCCTCAAACGACATAGGCTGCCCGTTTGGTCGGCTTTCAAGTACCACTGTGTGTTCAGAAAAG
This sequence comes from Phyllomedusa bahiana, assembly GCA_025379985.1. Classification (NCBI taxonomy): domain Eukaryota; kingdom Metazoa; phylum Chordata; class Amphibia; order Anura; family Hylidae; genus Phyllomedusa; species Phyllomedusa bahiana. The sequence goes on along the minus strand of JAODAL010001351.1, from coordinate 210,801 downwards.
GGATCATTGCTTGTCTAATCTCTTCCTCCGATAGGAAGTTCTCAATAAAGATTTTCCATTTATGAAATTTTTTTTGTGATTGCGTGGTCTTTAGACGTTCTGTTTCTAGCCTATCCATTGTCATGTAATGTTTAACCTGCTGTAACACCATATCTGGGGTGGCGGTAGATGCATCTAGCCACTTATTGAGTATACAGCGTTTAGCCCCCAGTAGCATGGTATGGATCATGTGTGATGAGTTCGTTTTATTGGGCAGGTCATGGAAGAGCTGCACACTTGGTGTCAGAGGTAATTCAATATTTGCCCTTTGCCTAAGGAGGTCGATTATTTTTTTCCACAAATTTGTGAGGCTCCACAGAACCACATCCCATGAATCATATCCGTTTTTAGTTGGTGGCACTTGGGGCATTGCATTTTGCGATCTGGCGCCAGGGGATGAGGGGGGATGTTGAAGCCATAAATCGATCTGTGGATGAAGCGGAAATGGGTATCTTTCCATTTTTCGCACCCAATGGTCTTGCAAACCTCACCCCAGCCCCGGAGAATCGCATCCTGTATATCAGGTTCCTTGAAATCTGAGGACCATTTTTTGAATTGTGTATCGCTTATTACTTGTATCATGGGCTCCCGAAGTTTTTGATAAATGTCCGATAAAGAGTGTTTGCCACTAGAGAAGTTAAAAAGATATTTCCCGTGTGGTAAACGAAAATCTCCCTAGTCATTCAAGTCACTCTACTTTTAATGAAACTGCTGATATGTGAGTAGGTTAGGAAATGTGATGGTGGTAAATCATATTTGGACCTAAGATTCTGAAAGCTGAGTATGTTGCTTTGGTTTTGGTCATATAAATGCATGACCTTTTTTATGCCCCTCTGTCTCCAACAATGAAAATGTGGGTTAGTTTATAACCCGCTGGGAACTCAGGATGGCCTATAAGGGCATAAATTTGCTAATGGCCCAGGAAGTTTTTAAAAAGCTTTCTTACCGCTTTCCACGTTGCCAGAGTATCCTTCAACAGAAAGTTACTCCTGATCGCGGGCAGCAGGACTGAGTATTTTGTATGTAAGAGTGCCGGAAGGGACCAAGGGAGAGCTAGGCGATTCTCCAAGTTGGTGTTGGAGTAATATTCCGTACCTTTCAACCAATCTAGACAATGTCTAAATAAGCACGCCAAATTGTAGGTCCTTATATCTGGGAGGTTAAGTTCACCATAGCCTCTGGGTAACATCAGCTTCTTTAATGCGATTCTAGGGCGTCTACCAGACCAAATAAATCTGGAAAACGCCCCTTGTATTCTGGACACATCTTTATGAGTCATATGGGGGTATGTTGTAGGTGGAAAAACAGTTTAAAAAAACCCTATCGTTTTCACTAGATGGCAACGCGCCAGTAAAGGGAGAGGGAGTTTGGACCATCTTTGTAAATTGCCAAGTAGTTTTCCAATCAGTGGGGGAAAATTAAGTCTATAGATAGACTCTGGGGTATGTCCTATGTTGATTCCCAAATACTTTATGGATTCCTGGGCCAATGCTACCTTTTCCTTGAGATGTTTTGAACGTGAACTAATGTTACCCCTAGATAGATCAAGTAATTCAGATTTTGTTTTATTTATTTTGAATCCCGAACACTTTTGAAATACTCTTAGCTGAGGGAAGAGGCTTGACAGATCCTTCTCTGGGTTAGAAAGAAAGAAAACCACATCGTCTGCAAACATGGCTAGTTTGATTTCCTGCCCTTGTACCTTAATTCCATCAAATATTGGATTTGAGGTAAGATACCTGGCTAGCGGCTCAACAGCAATGTTAGAGGAGCGGTGACAATGGGCAGCCCTGTCTAGTGCCCCTATGGAGGGAAAAGTGATTGGAGACGAAACCAGGAATGCAGATCCTCTCCCTTGGGTTGGCATATAGCGACCTCAGAAAAGCCTGGAATGGGCCTTTCAGCCTTATTTTGTCCAATACAGCACCCAGCCATCCCCAGTCTACACAGTCCATGGCCTTTTCTGTATCAACTGTCAGTAAAGCTGATGTAGGGTGTCGAAGGGGATATTGTTTGACCTCGTTTAAAGCCAGCAGTACCTTCCGTATGGGGGTGACCGCCGCTCGACCCTGCACAAATCCCACCTGGTGCGAACCGAGAAGTGTCGGTCACACCTGGGCAAGGCGATCTGCCAAGATTTTTGCCATAATCTTTAGATCCAAATTAATAAGTGAGATGGGGCGATATGAAGCGGCCAAAGTGGGGTCTCTCCCCGGTTTCGGTAAGACCTTGATATGAGCGGTGTTGGTGGTGTCTGGGATCTTATCTCCTTGTAAGTATTTATTATACAAAGCTAACTATGTTGGGGTAATATCTTCCCTGAGGATTTTGAAAAATTCACCTGAATACCCATCTGGCCCCGGTGCTTTTTGATTTTTTAGGCCAGAGATCGTTCGCTCTAGTTCTTGTGTGGTGATGGGAGCCCCCAAATCTGTTGTGTCTGCCTCCGATAGGGTCGGTAGGCAGATACCCTTCAGCCAGTCCGCGGACAAAGCATCATCTAAATTTTCATCCATGTAAAGGTTTTCATAGAAAGATTTTAAGATATTTGTTATGTCCTCCCCTGTAGTGTGGAGCCCTCCCGACTGTCCTCTTAATGCGTGTATGCGTGTTGAGGGGGCGGAAGATCTAGCCAATCGCGCCAGAGATCTGCCAGCTTTATTCCCATACCTAAAGAGATGCGCCTCTTGTCTCTTGAGTTTCTGGGTCTCCCTCCTCTCCAACCAAATCTCAAAAGCCTGTTTAGTCGCTTGCCACTTATTTCTATTCGCAACACTTGGGCCTGCAAGAAACAACGTGTATGTCTGCCTTAACTCCTCACTAAGTGTCTTTATCTTATCAGTGATTTTCCGTTTGAGCCCTGTCACATAGGCAATCAAACGGCCTCGGATGACTGCTTTGGCTGCATCCCAGAAGATCTGTGGGGAATCAGTATATTCATAGTTGTCCTTTTGGTACTCCAGCCACCACCCTCGCAATGTCATCTGAAACTCCTCATCCTGAGACAGAAAGGTAGGGAATCGCCAAACGAATTCCGTCCCCCGAGGGATCAGCTCCTGCAGATCTAGACACACTGGGGAGTGTTCCGATATCACCAAGTCTCCTATTTTAACATGCTCAACTCTAGGTAGCATTTTCTCTGACACGAAAATATAGTCGAGTCTAGACCATGTGGAGTGAGGGTGTGAGAAGTGTGTAAATTCTCTGGCCTCGGGGTTAAGTGTTCTCCATGGGTCCACCAATTTCAAACTTTTCACAAATGTTGGAAGAACTAGATCGCTACGGGATGGCTGACTTCTCTGTCCCCTCTCACTACGTCTGTCTTCCCTGTGAGCAAGAACAGTGTTAAAGTCTCCCCCCACAAGTAGTCCAGGTGTGTTATCCTGAAGGAGAACATCCTCCAGTGATTGGAAAAACTGTGCACCGCCCGAGTTTGGACCGTATACGCAATAAATGGAAATTGTCTCATCTCCCAACTGTATTTGTACGCTCGCCCATCTGCCTTCCAAGTCATTTGTGTGACTGATGATCTGTCCCGGAAAATTTTTGTTTATCAGTATAAGCACTCCCGCCTTCCTAAGCACGGATGGAGACCCTATCACCTCCCCCACCCACATTTTTCGCTTTCTGTGGAAGTCCTCTGCCAGCAAGTGCGTCTCCTGAAGCAGGGCAATGTCGGCTTTCATGCGTTTCAAATGGCGCAGCACCATGCCTCTTTTGTTGGGGGATCTCAGACCCTTACTTCCAGGAACTAACTGCAAGAATGTGTTGTGTTCATGTAAGTGCGTTGACTGTTTAACCCCCCCCCTGCTCCTTTCCCCCCAAATTTTAAATTAATTAATTTTTTCCATGTGCTTTAAAATGTTTTACAACTATTTTTAACAGTGTTGTCTAACCTAAACATCAAAAAAAATTTGGAAATCACAAAACGATTTGGAGTTGAAAATAAGGTACAGAGTATTGGATAAGGACTTCTCTTTTTTCCCTGGGATGTAGAGATTATGCAAAAAATCCCGACGGAAAAAAAAAAGTGGTTGAAAATTTAACTTTAAGTTGAGGAGCTCCCCCCGCCTACTTTCCCCCATTACTTATTATCCGCTCAACAAGTAAAACTCAATGCAGACAGTGCAGGCAAGGAATTCCATAATATAATATACCTCCCCCCTTTTTTTTGTTTTTTTGTTACCGGGGTGTTAGACGATGCCTCTCTGTGATGAAAACAAGGATCATGTGTAGATAATGTCCATCACGAAGTCAAGTATCGCGATTGTGGGATTGTCTGGAGCGTTGTTCTTTAGGACGAGCATCAAGAGGAGGAAGGTCTTCGTTTTCACGATCTCTCCCATCTTGGTGGCGGGAAATCTCTTTCGACGGGGATACTCACCGTGTAGAGTCTTCGGGCGGGCTGTTTCATTGATTAGCTATAAACATATAGGCAAAAGGAAATAAAGACTATTACAAAATACATTGCTTTTCTTATTGTGCTTCTCTTCAGAGTTAGGAGCAGATCTTATCATCTCCTTTTGCACACAAGCTTCCCTATGTTACCGGCTATCTCTCTTTGGTCTTACATGCAGTGGTAGGGGCCATGATGGTAACATCTCTTTCTACCGTGTTTGTTGTTTACATTACTTACTGACAAGCTTTAACCCTTTAGCGCTTTGTAGCCTTGTGCAACACAGTTTACAAACCTCCAGCATGCATATCACTATAACAGGATTAGCTAGGAGCACCAATCACTGCTGTAGAAATACCGACAGACTAACCAGGAAGTGTGAGGCTGAAGCTGCTTATTGTTCTGATGTACAGCATGGTGAGACTATTCCTTTAAAGCAAGTGAAGATTGCTGCGCCTTACTCTCTAATAACCCAGATACAGGCTTTTCCCATATCAATGGGACACAATGTAGAAGCTAGCAGACCATGAAGGATGAGGAAGAGATTCACTTGCCAGCATCTAATATAGAATTAACATTACCACTAAAGCACTGATGAGACTCATCTTAGTTACAGAGATGTCTGAGAGGCCTGTGGCATGGTAAGTGGAGGGTATCCATCAAAAGCTAGGTTGGCAAACACCCAGTATAGCCTGGAAAAGACAGGCAATCAATGGGATATTTTAGCAGCTTGCATATGGTGCTTCATACGGAGAGAATTAGTACCCTGAGAGTGGGTATCAAGAGCAAGGGAGTAGAGATAGAGGACTACGCCTCCAAAAGAACTGAGACGTGTATCAAGTTTGAGTTTGTAACTAAAATAATGTGCTTTAAAAGTGTATGAAAGAGAAACCACATGCATTTTTCAAGTAATTTGAGCCTTGAGTAAATGAAAGATGTAGTATAGCCAGCTCACCACTTTCTGCTCAGAGCTGCTCATTATCCAGTGAACAGAAACACTCCAAGATACTGATAGAAACTTCAAGATCCAGCACCATGGATGTATTTTTCAGTAAAAGCAGTCCTTTATTTGAATCCACATATTAAAAGGTATATCAAGAAAACATGGGGCAGAAGACAGCACATACATAGCCTACGCATTTCAAAACTATCCCTGGTTTTTTACGACTCCTGAACAAGAACTTTGTATCATTTTGAAATGCGGCCAATATTCGTATACTTTGGTTGATGAATGTTTACAAAAACATCTCCATAAACATTGGGAAATGGCCACACAAATTTGTTGGGATAGCCATGGTAGAAGGCAAAATTGTGTGGTCATTGTCCCTCGGCAAGTGGGTGAGGTTTTTCCACGAGTGTTAACCCAGCTTTATTTTTTAAGCTACAAGGAGCCCATCAGAAATAATTTCCATGGGAAGCTGAATGCAACCAAGACTATCATTATTTATGGATTACTTCCAACTGTAGACTAGTGACTTACGGGCAGTGCAGGAGCTGTACATTTAGAACGAAGGATGAGATTACATCTTCTCCTGTGAGATCAGGAAAGGGCTGTGTGAAATCAGCCTAAGGCTATGTCTACACAGCACTGGATTCTCCTCGGATTTTTAGCGGATTCAGTAAATCTGATGCATTTGGAATTGTCGGACTATGTCATTTTCCTTTTACCTCTGCTCAGTGTAAATTCACTTCACCAATTTTCACCTTCATAATCTTTGCTTCTGAATGAGACCATTTCAGGTGCAATTTTTCAATCCATGCAAGTTTCAAGAAAAATAAATGTGGGCCACCGGGTTTAAACCGAAGTACAGCTTGCAAGAGTAAACCCACTGTATGAATTATCACGAAAAAAAGTAATAACTACTGTTGTTCTTAGTTTTTAGGTATAACCAGAGAGTAGACTGGTTCATAGTGATGACTCAACCCAACCCACATGCGACGGGACAATTGCTTTTCAACTGGCGGTTTATACAATATGATCACAAATTGTTAATTAAAAAAAATTAAGTAAAAATAAAAGTATTGCAGATTACAGTTTAGATCACGTTTAATTATACACAAATATGGATAATTACAGTGTAAGTGGTCACTGTTACATGTGTGAGAATCAGAACTAACTAATTGTGGGAGAACTGGGCTGACTTCTGTATTGGCTACAGACTCTATGCTAGGGATGGGCTGCACCTAAATGGGGAGGGTGCAGCTGTATTGGGGGACAAAATGGCCAGGAAGTTGGAGGAATATTTAAACTAGGGACTGGGGGGAGGGTAACTACACATATAGCATGCAAGATAGTGAAGATAGAGAGCTGGGAATTAGGAATAAAACAGGGGGTGGAGTGGAGGGAGGGGGTGTAGCAATAGATAAAAAGATCAGGGAGAAAGGAATAAAAACTGAAAAATCTATAAATTGCATGCTGACCAATGCCAGGAGTCTGACCAACAAAATTAATGAACTAGAAGTATTAATAGCTGAAGAAAAATATGACATAGTGGGGATAACAGAGACATGGCTGGACGAGAGCTACGACTGGGCGGTTAACTTGCAGGGTTACAGTCTATTTAGAAAGGATCGTAAAGACCGGAAAGGGGAGGTGTCTGTCTCTATGTAAAATCCTGTCTGAAGCCAACACTGCGGGAAGATATAGGTACAGGTAATGAACATGTGGAATCATTATGGGTAAATATACATGGGGGTAACAATAACAATATAATACTAATAGGGGTCTGCTATAGGCCCCCAAATATAACAGAACCCATGGAAGATGTACTCCTCAGGCAAATAGATGAGGCGGCTAATCAGAATGAGGTTATTATTATGGGTGACTTTAACTATCCAGACATCAATTGGGAATCTGAAGCTTGTAGCTCTCATAAAGGAAACAGGTTTTTGTCAATAACTAATGATAATTACCTTTGCCAAATGGTGCAGGAACCGACTAGAGGAAAGGCCCTTCTAGACCTAATATTAACTAATAGACCTGACAGAGTAACAAAGGTTCAGGTTGAGGGGCACCTAGGGAATAGTGACCATAATATAATAAATTTCCGTTTATCCTTCAATAGAGTTTTTTGTCAAGGAGCCACAAAAACACTGAATTTTAGGAAGGCTAATTTTATTCTGCTTAGGGAGGCCCTAAACCGTATTGACTGGGACAATGTGTTTAAATATGGCAGAACTAATAATAAATGGGATATTTTTAAAAACATCCTAGGCTACCACTGTGAGAGGTACATACCTTATGGTAATAAAAAAATTAGAAACAGGAAAAACCCAATGTGGATCAACAGGGATGTAAAAGAGGCAATAAAAAACAAAAAAAGCGTTTCACCTACTAAAACAGGAGGGCAGTGAAGAGGCACTAAGAAGCTATAGGGAAAAAATAAAATGTGTAAAATAAAGATAAAGGAAGCAAAGCTGGAGACGGAAAGACATATTGCTATAGAAAGTAAAACTAACCCCAAAATATTTTTTAACTATATAAATAGTAAAAAGATTAAAACAGAAAATGTTGGCCCTTTGAAAAATACTGAGGGAGAGACAGTAGAGGGCGATGAGAAAAAAGCAAACGTATTAAACACTTTTTTCTCCACTGTATTTACCGAGGAGGATGAGCTTCCTGTTGAACAGAGAGATGTGGTAAACTCCAACTTAAAAGTTTCTTGTCTAACCCAGGAAGAAGTGCAGCTCCGTCTTAGGAAGATTAAAATAGACAAATCCCCAGGTCCAGATGGCATACACCCACGTGTCCTAAGAGAGTTAAGTGATGTCATAGATAGGCCCCTATTCTTAATATTCATGGACTGTCTAATAATGGGGTATGTCCCAAAGGATTGGCGCATAGCAAATGTGGTGCCAATATTCAAAAAGGGGTCAAAAAGTGATCCAGGAAACTATAGGCCAGTAAGCTTAACCTCTGTTGTAGGTAAAATGTTTGAAGGTTTTCTCAGAGATGCTATCCTGGAGTATCTCACTGAAAATAAATGTATAACGCCGTTCCAGCATGGGTTCATGAAGGATCGGTCCTGTCAGACTAATCTCATCAGCTTCTATGAGGAAGTCAGTGCTAGACTGGATCGGGGTGAGGCACTGGATGTCATATATCTAGATTTTTCTAAAGCATTTGATACGGTGCCACATAAAAGGTTGGTAAATAAAATTAGAATGCTTGGACTGGGGGAAAATGTGTGCAAGTGGGTATGTATCTGGCTCACTGATAGAAAACAAAGGGTAGTAATTAACGGTACATACTCAGACTGGATCAATGTTACTAGTGGGTACCACAAGGGTCAGTATTGGGCCCTATCCCCTTTAACATTTTCATTAATGATCTTACACAGGGATTACACAGTAGAATAATCGATCCTTGCAGACGATACTAAGCTCTGTAAAGTAATCAACACAATAGAGGATAATATGTTATTACAAAGGGATCTGGATAAGTTGGAGGCCTGGGCAGGGAAATGGCAGATGAGGTTTAACACTGATAAATGCAAGGTTATGCACATGGGGAAGAGAAATCCATTACATGATTACATGTTAAATGGAAAACACTGGGTAAAAGTGACATGGAGAAGGACTTGGGAATCCTGGTGGACAGTAAACTTAATTGTAGCAGCCAGTGTCAGGCAGTAGCAGCCAAAGCAAATAGGATCATGGGGTGCATTAAAAGGGGCATAGATGCACATGATGAGAACATTATTCTCCCATTATACAAGTCACTGGTTAGACCACACATGGAATATTGTGTACAGTTTTGGGCACCAGTGCACAGGAAAGACATTGTAGAGCTTGAACAGGTACAAAGGCGGGCAACAAAAATAATAAAAGGACTGGGTGGACTACAGTACACAGAAAGATTGGCAAGATTAGGGTTATTTAGTTTAGAGAAAAGAAGGCTTAGGGGGAACATAATAAATATGTTTAAATACATCAAAGGTCAATATAGAGATCTCTCCCAAGATTTATTTATACACAGGGCTGTATCTAGAACAAGGGGGCATCCTTTATGTCTTGAGGAACGAAAGTTTCTACATAAACATAGAAAGGGATTCTTTACTGTAAGAGCAGTGAGACTATGGAATTCTCTGCCAGAGGGACTTGTCATGGTGAATTCAATAACCGAGTTCAAAAAGGGTTTGGATGCATTTCTGGAGCGTAATAATATAACAAGTTACAGTGACTAGGATTCAGGAGAGGGGTCATTGATCCAGGATTTTTCTGATTGCCAGATTGGAGTCAGGAAGGAATTTTTCCCTAAAATGAGGACAATTGGCTTCTACCTCATTGGGGGTTTTTGCCTTCCTCTGGATCAACACCTTAGCACAACAGGCTGAACTAGATGGACGACTTGTCTTTTTTTAGCCTTACAAACTATGAAACTATGAATTTAAAATTGCCCATGACTCAGGCCTTTAAAGTGAGCCTTCTGTGGGTGTATAAAAATTAGTCAGATGTTACCCTTCTTGGTAAGTTTTCTGTTTAACTTGTTATAGTTTGAATTTAGTCTGTTATGTTATTCTGTTATGGTTTAAATGTATTGATTTTGAAACTAGTGAAGGTGGTGTAGAGTCTGATGTGTTGGGGCAGTGAGCTCCAGAGGGGATGCACAAGAGAAATCTTGGAGACGGTTGTGTGAGGAACTGAAAAGAGGAGAGCAGAGAAGGTCCTGTGAGGAGCAGAGATTGCGCGAGGGAAGGTATCTGGAGATTAGGGCAGAGATGTATGGAGGGGAGAGGTTATGGAAAGCCTTGAAGGTCATGGTTAGTAACTTGAACTTCATTCGCTGGGCAATGGGTAGCCAGTAAAGGGACTGGAAGAGGAGTAATGAGACAAGAGGTGGATCACCCAGGCAGTGGAGTTGAGGATGGATCAAAGGGGAGCAAAAGTGGCCACTTTGTACAGCTTCCGTCTTTAGCTCCCAAATTACTCAATTGGGAAGCCTGTGCTTTGTCCTCTTACTCTGCTGCCTCCTAGTGTGCATGCATGCTGGCTATTGCCATTTTAAATAGCCAATGTGTACCACAAACGTGTCCCTCCACCTATAGCAGCACTCCAGTTATTATTTGACGGTAAGCTCCCCGTGTTGCCCTTGCTTGATCTTAGGTGTTACTAGTGTCTGTTATTGTATCTATTGTATTGTATTTTTTTCCTGGATCTGACCTGGGCTATTCCTCTGACCATGCTTCTTGTCTGCTGCCTGCCTTGACATTCCACTTGTACCTTGTATTTAAAATAAACTTTGCCAGCCTAGATGATTTTCTTGTCTGATCATGCCTCTAGTCTGTCCATTCAGAAATGTGCTTTTGGCATTAGCTGTGTCATAGGAAAGTGTCCTTGTTTCCTGCAGGAGAGTCCACTCCTCCATGCGGATTTGGAGGGTGAAGACAAGGGGCCATATTGATACCCGTGAACTCATCCACCCCATCCACCCCATCCATTGTCATCTAGGTCTTACGAGGAGGGGCTCCTCCTCTATCCATCAGTGGACATCCATTTTTTTCAGAAAGTCTCAAGTTCTCCATGGCTGAAAGCCACTTATAAATATTACTTACAGCTTTAGCTAAGAAGGGGTTTCTGAATGAGCACAACCCCTATGTTTTTCCTTACAAAGAGATTGATTTAAACAGAAAATAGTATATGGTAAGAAGAAATGGTTGCATTTACAGGGTTAGACAATTATGTGATTAGGCATCCAGTTGTCCTCAAGGGTAGCATTTCAAATCTAACTTCTGTCTTCAATGAATAACTGTTGTAAATCAGTGCAAATGAAACTAAGAGTTTATTTTTATGTCTGTCAGATTTTTCTAGCTGAACTCAGTGTGTCATGCTGAGTGGAATTAGCTTACTAAGTAGAAGCATTCCAAGTAAAGACATTGATGGAAAAATCTTGCTGCTCTGTAAAGTATTTTGTTGCTTGATTTAGCATCATTTATGACTTAAATTAATCATACAGCATGAAGATTTAATGACTTTGTGAATTCCAAATAGTTAATTTTTTAGAATATGATGTCTAAAAAGCTTGTGCACAGTGTATCCTTTTAAAAATATTTTTTTTAACTTTTTATGTGCAATTTTTTTTTATTATTTAAGCAAATACATTTTGTGCTTGTGTTGAGTTTGTATTTTAGCACTTTCCCCATTTGTAGTTATGTTTTTTGCTAGAAATCCCGATACTAAAATTGCCCTGAATAAAATATGTTTAGCCAGTTCGCAATATAAACTATTGTGTGTAATGATGACAATAATCTGCAGAGGAATAAGGTTATTGATGTATATTAAAATTTCATAGTTAAATTTGTTGGAAACAATGGGTTAATTTATCTTTTCTAAATATATCATCTTGGGTTTATTTGTCTTAGCTGAACTATCTGGATATCTTAAAGCAGAAAGTTCATCATTAGCAATTTCCTAATATTTGATATTCACCACATTGCTCTTTTTAATATAAAAAAGTGATTTATGTTTTGTTTAGCAAAGCAGTATTGGGAAATTCAAATCCCTTGCAGCTGCATTCATGCTGCCACCAGCAGAATACAGCTTCTATTCATGACATAGTACAAGACATAAGGGACATGTGTTTTTAAGGATGCATTGCATGACACACAGTTGGTCCATATAAGGAAAAACTGTGGAGATAAGAATTGAGCTCAACAGAAAACAAAAAGTATAATAAGGTCCACATTAAATGAGGACCAAAAGTTATTATTAAAGGGTTTTTACAACCTGTTTCAGAACTACCAGTCTGACACCTTCTGCCATCATTATTATTATTATTATTTATTTTAGAGCACCCTTGATTCCAGGGCGCTGTACATTTGAGGCGGGTACCTAAATTACATTGGTCAAACAATTACAAAGTGACAATAAGTGACTAAAAACTGGTACAGAGGGAGAGAGGGCCCTGCCCTTGAGGGCTTACAGTCTACAGGGAAGGAGGGAGGGGACAGAAGGTGGGGCAGATATGTTTGTGGGGTGGAGCAGTGCAATGGGGTTATTGTCGGTTATAGGCAATCTTGAAGAGGTAGATTTTCAGGTTACGTTTGAGGCAAGTGAGAGTGGGGGGAGAGTCTGAGGTGTTGAGGCAGTGAGTTCCAGAGTGTGGGGGAAACAAGGGAGAATTCTTGGAGACGATTATGCGAAGAGCTGATAAGATGAGACCAGAGAAGAAGGTCCTGTGAGGAGCGGAGATTGTGTGAGGGGAGATATCTGGAGATTAAGGCAGAGATGTATGGAGGGGAGAGGTTATGTAGAGCCTTGTAGGTCAAGGTTGCTAGCTTGAACTGGATTCGCTGGGCAATGGGTAGCCAGTGAAGGGATTGGCAGAGGGGAGAAGCAGAGGAGTAGCGAGGAGAGAGGTGGATTAGACGGGCAGAAGAGTTAAGGATGGTTTGGAGAGGAGCGAGAGTGCTAGATAAAATAATGAAAAAAAAACAAAGAGTACTCACTCATTATTATGAGTTATTAATATTATTTATATCTGAAATGACATTAATTCCAGGGCACTGTACATTTTAGGGGAGTTACATACATAACCTAAGTCAAACAAGTACAGTGGCAACAATAAATGATGAATAACTAGTACAGAGGGAGAGAGGACCCTGCCCGTGAAGGCTTACAATCTACAAGAAGGGAGGAAAGAGACAGAACGTGAGGGACAGACATGTTTGTGGGGTGGTGTATAAGCAGTGGGGTAATTGTAAGTTGTAGGCTATCCTAAAGAGTTTGTTTTTGAAACAAGTGAGGGTGGCAGAGAGTCTGATATTTTGGGGTAATGAGTCCCAGAGTATGGGGGAAGCACGGGAGCGGACACGGTTCTAAATATGATTGAAATTCTTGTATGATAATAAGATGTTGAATGGGGAATAATGGAATCTTCTTACATGTCTGTTTTAGTATATCACAAGGCATTATGGGAAAGGGGCTGAGACGCCCACAGCGCCCTCTGTTGGATGTAACAAATCCTCAATTTGCTTTTGACACAGCGAGTCTTGAGAAAGCAAAAAGGATTTTAGCCACGCCAGTATCTCTCATCTGCAGACAATGCTGTTTCGGGATTTTTGTCCCTCTTCAGTGCAGAGCAGAGCGATACTGGCTGGCTGTGTGGGAGGCATCGAGTAGCTCAAGTAGAGGGCGAAAAGGCAAAACAAACTCTACAAGCCGTTCGTATGGTGCTCTCCCTAAGGAGAGATCTTCTATGTCTATTTTAGTAAATACTTGGTATAATGCATGAAAAACAACTCTGGACATCTTTTCATATATATCTGTTGTGCTGTTTCTGTATTATTATCTAACAAAAAGTTAGGGATATTTGGTTTTGGTTAAAATTTCTTGAATTTTTTTTTTTTTTAAATAAACTAAATAAGGCCATGTTTTAACTTTAGATTGCACATGTCCAACTTTTCAATGTTTTCAGTACGTTTGTACAACTTGCTGATCTCTAACAAGGAGCTTAAAGGGGTTGTCTCACTACAGGGATTGCTTTTTAGGTTAAAGATCTTGCAAAACAAGTCACTTTGCTATATATGTCCATTAACAGTGTCTTACCTATTTCTAGATATCCCCTCTTGTATGGGCTGCATCAGCTCCTCCGGACACTATAGCTACAGACCTGTTTGATCTACCCTGATAGTCTGCCAGCACTGGTTCCTATAGCTACAGACCTAGGTTCTACTGCAGCCTAGTGGAAGCCAGTAAACATGCCCCTGAATTCAAAATGAAACCGAGAAAACAGGACTGAGGTAAGATGAATTAATGTAGTGAGACAACCCCTTTAATGACAAGATTCACAACAGGTGTTTGATCACTGAATCACCCAATAAATTTAGGGGATCAATTTGAATTATGATTTAAACAGTCCTCCCCATCATGCTGTTCATATTTTGACATCCCGAGACCAAGACAACACCTTACAATTGATCAACCTCGGCATTGCGAGACTTCAAGCAGGATGCGCGCAGATGGAAGAGGCCACTGAGCTTAGAGTGTCACAGAGCATCATCAGCAGGTTGCAAAAGAGATACAGAGAGACTGAAAGAGTCACAGAAAGGCAAAGAAGTGGATGTCCTTTGGCTACATCACACGCTGATGACCGGTTCATTGTATACAATATCCAGCGGAAATAGATGATGAATGACACACAACTCCAGGCACATTTAAGGGAGGTGAGTGTTACAGTGTGGGCAGGTGTATCTGTTCAATAAAGAACTGCCCCAAACTTTGTGATTTGTACATTGACAAGCCTCTACTATTTGAATAACATCATTAATCCAGTAATTGTGCCTCTACATGAAAAAAACAGGGCTAATTTCATCTTTGTGGATGACAGTGCTCCAGCTCATCAAGGTTGCATCATTAGGGAATGGCAGTTGGAGACTGGGGAACCTCATATGGAATGGCCTGCACTTACTCCAGACCTAAATTCCCTAGAAGACGTATAGGATCAGCTGAGTCACCGTGTAGAAGTTCGTAACTGTACCCCTGAACCTCAGTGACCTGAGGGGCACCCTTCAAGAAGAGTAGATGCCATGCCTCAGCAGTCAATAACTTGACTTGAGAACAGCATGAAATGTCGTTGTTAAGCTGTAATTGATGCTCAAGGCCACATGACATGTTATTGAGAAATTTTTTTATGTTGTATACTGTCCAATTTTGGCTTTTGTTTCATTAAATTGTTTGATGAGAAAATAAACATATTTTTAAACTGTGTGTGATTTCTTATTTTCTTTTCTCCATATTTAAAATCATTGTCATTTCAATTTGCACAACTAGTATCTCACAAGCTGCGATCTTCCAAGAGTTTGTGAATGACACTTTTTATGACATGTTCTATGTGTCATGGTCTATTTGGATATGTAGTTTCTCGTCAGGGTCTGCTTATGAATCCTGGGAACCAATCTGCAGTGCTCAGTTGGTCATGCCTGGTGGGACTCGGAGTTATCTGAAGCAGAGGATGATTTTTCTCATCTCAAAAGTACCTTTGCCTAAGCAATAGTTCTTCATGGCCAAATTCCAATAAACGTTTTGTTGCTAGAAGTGGATGCATCCTCCATTTAGATAGGCAGAGTCCTGTCTCAACGAAATAATAAAGGTAAAACAATTACTTGTGGCTTCTTCTTCGAGACCTTCTCTCCAGCCGAGAACAATTATACCAAAGGGGACCAAGAATTACTTGCAATCAAACTGGCCTTTGAGAATTTCATGTCTGGAGGGAACTTGGAATCCAGTTACTATTTTCATGGTTCTCCTGTCTCTGCATATGGCTCATTTTTTTCATTTCAGTCAAGCAGAGAACAATGTCAAGGCACATGCTATGTCGTGTTCATCAGACACAACAGTTCAAGTTACAGAACCCAAAAATTTTGACATAGAATGTCTGATTTCTGTAGCTCCTTTTCATCTTCACGAAATTCCTCCCGGGAAGACTTCTGTACCACAAGCATGTATGTTATCCTAGGGAAATTCTTTCAAGTTGGTAGGACATTTGAACAGTTGTAAATCCTTTAACTCGATTTTCTGGCACTACTTGTCACCATCTCTTCCTCTGGACATTAAACAAGCAAACCAGGAGCTGAACAACTTCATTCCATCACTTTTAGAGCCGGTTACAACTGCATCTCTCATACAATAACCACAATGTTAAGTCTACTGGGTCCTCACCCTTTTCTTAGTCTCTGGTCAACATTCTTGTTTACCTCTTTCTCCTTGGGCGCAACCAAGAGATACAATCTGCCTGTCTACAAAGAACATTCATCTGAAATTTTTGTATTACTCATTAGCCTCTCAGTTTCTGTGTCCTTATTCTTTAATTTGCTAGATTAACACCATTAGCTATAAACTCCATCGGCTTCCCTTCTTACACATTTCCAGTACCTTCCATGTATCTCTCCTAAAGCTTCTGGACAAGCTTTATTATTTGATGAACTGGAAGGGTTTTGGGTCAGAGGAGAGGTCCTGGAAACTTGTGGAGAATATTGATGCCTCAGAACTCATCCACAGTTTCCATTAACACTTGGAGGAAGGGAGGGAGGGAGTACTGACACAAGCAGTGTTGGACTGGGGTGCCTAGGGCCCACAGGTGGTGTTGATTCTAGGCGCCCACCAGTTGAACTGTTTCTGGTCCCACTGGTTGAGTTTATTTAGGTGCCCACCCTACAGCTACTGCAAATGACTGTACAGTACATGCCTCCTATACTCTGCTTCTTGCTTTTCCCCTTTCTTTCTTTGCTTTTTTGCACTTTCTAAGGATGTATATGCAGTTAAAAAAGAACTCCATGTCTAACCTGTTAGGCGCCCACCAGGGGTTTTTCCTATTCCCTTGTGGGCCAGTCTGAGCCTGGTCACATGCTACAGCGCAGCACTTGTCTGCCACCGCTGATACAGCCACATAACCCTATACCACCAAGTTCAGCTTGCTACTGCTTCTTTGCAGTAGTTCCATCTGCCAGCCTCGTCCTCTTTGTCTGCTCTGGCTGTTCCCTAGCACATGCATGGTGATCCTCTCTGATCTGCACCCCCTCCATTCGAAGGACTGTAGCAGTTAATTCTCCTTTAAGTTCCAAGCCTGATCTTTGATAGTGGATGTGGTGTTCCTTAGGGATTCCAGGTATGAACCTTAGCTTGTTCCCTGACCTTGCTACTTGTCTGTTGCCTACATTCACTTTTTGGCTTTGTCTCTAATCTTACAAGAACTCTGCCTGTTGAACCATTGCCTTCCCAACTACATCTTTCGTTTGCTACCTTAGTACTGCTTTTAGACGTCAACTGTTGACCACAATGAGGATGGCAGCCTGGGAGTCCCCTGCAGCAAAAATCGAATCCCTATATGGGAATAAGACTTTGCTTCTTTGCGTGGTTCTATTCTAAAACCTGCATGAGACCTAGAGGATCCATTATCCATCAGAGGTTACTTGTAAAACCTCACACTCTGCCAGGGTTTCTTACTATACAATATATTAACATCTATTAAAAATAATACACAGAACAAAAAATAAAATACATACAAATACAACTTCAAGCATAACTAAATGAGCAACAAAAAACTGGCTTGATGTAGTTTGTCTGTTATATGTGTTTTACGTTTTTGTAGGTCACACTCCTTGATATGGATTGTGGGCCATTCGTATGTATACTGGGGTATGCTTCATGTGGCCGTGCAGTGTGATGGCTGTCAGCTGGGATTTCAAGGGACATTGCTTTGCTTAGATAGATCGATGTGTGAGCCATGTTGTGAAATCGGATGATGTCTGAGGTACAGTTTCATGCTTCTTTGGATAGGCCACTGGATATTCTTGTGGTGTACACTGAGGGCACTGATTTGGAAGTTTGACCCTGTAGGGAACTCATTAGAGATGTTAAATTGGATTTGTTGCATGTTTGGACCTCATTTCTCGGGATCATTGTTGTGCTTATGGATAATTGTGGCCTGTAAGGTTTGGAGGTGGGTATTGTCAGTGGATTGGGTATATTAGACTTGCTAGGAAAATCAACAAGGAGGTTGGCCATTTTATGGAGCAGGGGCATGATGGTGTGGCATATGGTTTTTGGGGTGGATTATGGTGAGTTTTTGCATGGATGATGTGCACCTTAATGCCAATGGCACCAAATTTTTTGGGTTTGTTTGGCATTGCGGGAAAGACCTTGGAGACAGGATGAGATTTATGAGCCATAAATGCTCATCCGTGGCAGGTAACATTCTTTGGGCGAATAATATTGGGAGGCAATGTAAGAAACCTTTAAAGGTCTGTATAACAAATTGTTATAATCATTTATACAGTTTGACTGTGTTTTTTCTCCCGCATATATGAGTGCCACGGATCAGGGGACACAGACCTAGCTTAGTAATTGGGCTAGACAAAAGGTTAAAATAAGAAAGAAGAGGACATTTTAATTGGGGGAAATTTTTATTTAAAGGAGTTTTAGATGTAGTTGGAGGATAGAAAGGCCTGGGCTTAGTGTAAGAATGGGGTTGATCTACTGCATAGTGAGCTGGGATCAGTAAGGGGCATTTTATGAGCTGGTGGAGGCAGGGCAGCAACAGTTTGCCACCTAAAACCTTAGTTCCTCTCTCTCCCAATATGTTGGTTGTTTGGAATGTACTTTTTCTGTCTAAGCTCTTGGTGTTATTTTCTGTCTCCAGAATTTGGATATTTATTGCTTACTTAAAGGGGTTTTGCCACGAAGAGAGTTCGTTACCTCCTTATCAGCACAGAGGAGAATATAAACAAATCCTGCTGAGTCATGAATGCTGCAGGTTTGAGAGGGAGGGGGTGAGCAAGGAGTGAGGAATAAGGGAGCGTCTCAAAAGTTAACTCAAATAATAAAATTACAACAGTGGATTATCTATACAGCAGACTCGGGCTCATACATTGAACTTTCTTCCCAGTCCCTTGAAAGCTCATTCATTTTCCCTGTCATCAGATAAGAAGTGTTTCACGCAAGCGCGGCCAGATCAGCTCCTGTCAGCTCTCCTGGTCGTGTCTAATGCAAACTTTCAGGTAACTAAGGGGAACTGAAAAATGCTGTAGCTCTCACAGGCTTCACTTTTTGTAATCACATATATTTAGAAAAGTGATTACATACCCATTTTGGAGGATCCCACGTCAACATTACATCGTGGCAAAACCCCTTTAATGTTTAGTAATGCTATTTGAAAGTTATTAAGCATGAGTTTGTACAGTTATAATAAAGTGGCTGCTGTGGCCTTTTTGAAAACATATCTTTGGTGTCAGTGATTATTCAATTGGGTATTGGGAACGGCTGTTATTAACTCCTTAATGACCGCCCACCGACTTTTGAAGTCGGCTGGTGCGGGTTGTGTGTCTGCAGCGACGTCTTTTGGCATCGCTGCAGACATCGGAGTTTGCGGCGTCCGACACCGCAGCTGCGCTGAGATTGGGGCTGTACTACACAGCCCTGAAACCAGAGCATCTCCTACGAGCACCGGGAAGCAGGGGAAACCTCTGCACCCCGGTGCTTTAACCCTTTGATTGCGGCGGATCGTCACCGCAGCGCAATCACAGAGTTCCCCTGCTCTGTCGGGTGATCGGAATATCCAGTGACCCGATAGAGCCTGGGGAATAGCTGCACAGTCAGCCCTGGGGACCTAGAGTGGCCCCAGAGCTGTCTGTGTAATAAGCCAGTGACCAAGGCAGACTGTGAGATGTCCTGAACACTGCCTGTGTCAGACTGACACAGATTATAATGTATTAGCATATATGAATATGCTAATACAGTGGTGGCCAAAAGTATTGGCACCCCTGCAATTCTGTCAGATAATACTCAGTTTCTTCCTGAAAATTATTGAAATCACAAATTCTTTGGTATTAATATATTCTTTTATTTTGCTTGCAATGAAAAAACACAAAAGAGAATGAAACAAAAATCAAATTATTGATCATTTCACACAAAACTCCAAAAATGGGCTGGACAAAATTATTGGCACCCTCAGCCTAATACTTGGTAGCACAACCTTTAGCCAAAATAAACTCATCCGGTACCCATCAATTAGTTTCTTACAATGCTATGCTGGAACAGTAGACCATTCTTCTTTGGCAAACTGCTCCAGGTCCCTGAGATTTGAAGGGTGCCTTCTCCAAACTGCCATTTTGAGATCTCTCCACAGGTGTTCTATGGGATTCAGGTCTGGACTCATTGCTGGCCACTTTAGAAGTCTCCAGTGCTTTCTCTCGAACCATTTTCTAGTGCTTTTTGAAGTGTGTTTGGGTCATTGTCCTGCTGGAAGACCCATGACCTCTGAGGAAGACCCAGCTTTCTCACACTGGGCCCTACATTATGCTGCAAAATTTGTCGGTAGTCTTCAGACTTCATAATGCCATGCACACGGTCAAGCAGTCCCGTGCCCGAGGCAGCAAAGCAACCCCCACACAGCCTGGAACCTCCGCCATTTTTGACTGTAGGGACCGGGTACTTTTCCCTTTGAATGCCTCTTTTTTTTTTTTCCTGTAAACTCTATGTTGATGCCTTTTCCCAAAAAGCTCTACTTTTGTCTCATCTGACCAGAGAACATTCTTCCAAAACATTTTAGGCTTTCTCAGGTAAACTCCAGCCTGGCTTTTTTTATGTCTCGGGTAAGAAGTGGGGTCTTCCTGGGTATCCTACCATCAGTCCCTTTTCATTCAGATGCCGACGGATAGTTTCAGGTTGACACTGTTTTTCCCTGGGAAAGCAGGGCAGCTTGATTTGGTTTGGTTTTTTGTCGGGTTCTTTATCCACCACCCAAAAACAATTTGCATTGAAATTTTCGTCAATTTTTTATTTTTCTGTCCACCCCAAAGGGGGTTACCCAAAAGTCCCATGGGCTTTAAACTTCTTGATGACCTGGGCCCCCGGTGGGCAGGGAAAATTCCCAAGGTTTTTGGGAGAGGACTTGTAGCCTGAGTTTTGTCAGGGTTTCCCCTCACAATTTGGTTTCCCCAAGTCCTCAGGTTCTTTGGTTTTTTTTCTTTTTCCATCCCTCTTTTGGGGGTAAAAAACCAAAGGGGGAAAAGGCGGTTTAGAAAAATTTTTTAAAATCCTTGTCACTGGTGCAAGGGTGTGATTTATTTTTTCCCAAACCCCCTGTTAGGTGCCCGGTAAGTTAAAAGGGGGCTGTTTTTTAAAAAAAATTTAGGGAAAGCATCAAAATGTTTTTTTTAAAAACAGTGAAAATACTTTTTTTCCACCCCCTTTTTTATGTTTGGTGGGGAAAATTATACCCAATTTGGCTTTATGAAAATTTTTTTTAGGGGTTTTTCCCATTAAAGAAAAATTTAAAATTTAAAGATAAAAATTACCAAAAAATTTTGTGATTGAAATTTCTTTTTCAGGAAGAAACTGAGTAATTACTGCAGAATTGCAGGGGGGGCCAAATTTCTTTTGGCCACCCCCCTGTACATTACAAAAGTGTTTTAAAAAAAAAAAAAGGAAAAAAACAGTTCTCCCTTCATGGGATTTTTTAAAAAAAAAGAAAAAAAAAAAACAGAAAAAGGTAAAAAATTTAAATAAAAAAAGAAATTTAATTTTTAAAAATAAAAAATTTTAATAAAAAAATAATTGTGCATTTATTACCCACAAAAAAAAACCTACACATATTAGGCTCCACACCCACCGTAATAACCTGTAGGAAAATTTAAAAAGGGTTTTTAAGGTGAAAATTTTTAAATTTTGTAAAAAAAAAATTTTTGCAAATTTTTTATAAGTGAAAATTAAACCCCCAAAGTACAACTTGTTCAATTTAAAAAAGGGGTCTTTCAACTGCGTCATTGAAAAATAAAAAAGTTAAAAACTGTTGGAAAAAAAAAGGAAAGGGAAAAATTTAAAAAAATTTTGGTTCATTAATAATCTTCATTCGTTCGGTTAAGGGGTTAAGGTTTAAAAAAGGGGTTTAGTTTTTGGGTGAAGGGGCCAACTGTGTCTTCCTTCACATCCTTTTTTTTTAAAAAATTTTAACGGAAAATTGCGCCCCTTTAAATACTATATACAATTCCCTACTGTTTTCCTAAAAGGGTTTTTTTTTCTATTTTTTGTTTCCGTTTAAAATTTTTTTTTTAATAAAAAGGGCTGCTCTGTTTTTCAAATTTTTTTTTTTTCTGGGGACCCAATATAAAATTTTAATCCCCCCCTAAAGTCCCCCCGAATTTAAAATTTTAATCCCCAATTTTGCCCTTTTTTTTAAAAAAAAATTTTAATTTCCCCAAATTTGCCCCCATAAAAGCAATGATATATCAAATTTTAAAAAAATACAGGTTTAAACCAGAAGTTTACATACAAATTATAAAAAAACACTTAAAGCATGTTTTTTCTCCTATCTGACTTGAAAACGAATAAAAAACCCTTTCCCGTTTTAGGTCAATTTTTTGTTACCAAAATTTTTTTATAATTTTCCCAAAAGCCCGAATCATGAGAGAGAGAGAATTTTCTAAGGCATTTTATTACATTCAAAAAAGTCAAAAGTTTGGATCCAGAGGAAAGGTGTGTAAAAACCAAGATTGGGGCCAGCCACTCCTTCATGCACACAATCTAAAAAAAAAATAGGGTCAGCACATCCATTTTGAAAAATGAGTATATAGGTGCACAGGCTTTTTAATCAGATCAGGTTATGGCTGGAATCCTCTCTCCCTGAAATGTGGAGGTCTGAACCAACACCAAAAGAGGTAACATATTAGCATAGGTTCCCATCTGGATTAAGGACCTCAAAATTTTCATATATTCCAAAATAGCAGAAATTGTTTTTCCAAAAAAATTCTTATTTCCCCTTTGATTGGTTTTAGTGCTTGTAGAATGCTGTTGATATTGTGTTGTGTTTGCTTTGCTTTTGGCTGCCACACCAGCATGCACCTATATACTAATTTTTCAAAATAGATGTGCTGACCATATTTTGCTTTTAGACTGTTTCCAGTCCACAATTCTCTTCCTCATATCTTGGCTGATTTCTTTAGACTTTCCCATGATGTTACACACAGAAGCAGTGTTTTTCTGGTGTTAAATAAAATACATCCACAGGTGTATATCTAATTAACTCAGATGTTGCCAATAAACCTATCAGAAACTTCCAAAGACATGACATCATCATATGGACTGTCCCAAATTGTTTAAAGGCATAGTAATCCTAAT
The DNA here is from genome assembly GCA_025379985.1 of Phyllomedusa bahiana. Lineage (NCBI taxonomy): Eukaryota > Metazoa > Chordata > Amphibia > Anura > Hylidae > Phyllomedusa > Phyllomedusa bahiana. The sequence continues at coordinate 187,754 of JAODAL010001351.1, read as the reverse complement.
GTATGTAAGCTTTTGACTTTGTAGAAAATAATATAAATGCCTTAAAAAATCTCTCTCATTATTCTGGCATTTGGTGAATATAAATAATTTTGGTAATCCTAATTGACCTAAAACAGCTAAGGTTTATTCTGATTTCATGTCAGATAGTGAGAAAAACATGTATATGTGTCTTTTAATATAGTGTATGTAAACTTCTGGTTTCAACTGTTTATTTTTTATGTTAAGAATACAGTAGAAGAGTGCTCCATTCTTGCTATCTGAAGTACTACAGAGGAAATACCAAACCTAAAGGCAAATATGAACAGAGCCTAAGACATAAATTACTGCTATTTAAGATGTGTCACAGTTCTGTTGTTTATATGTAGTGTTTAGCCTTCGGGCTTGTAACTGCTTAGTCAAGTTTAATCAAGACCATAAATGTGTTTCTGCTTATTAAAGCTTAAATTATATTAAAATGCCTTTATCATTCGGGCGTGTTAAAACCAGCAACCCCAAAGTAAAAATTGATTAGCAAACATATGTATTGGAATTTATAGTAATCTGTTTCTCCATGTAAAAATTAAGGCTATTGCCCCTGCGGGTTCAAAGGCCATTTTCTAAAAAAAAAAAAACTAAAATAAAACAGCTTTTATTAGGGATTTTTTTTTAAATTATGTCATTTTTTTTAAAAAGTCATTTTACTTTTTCTGTGTTTAATAAATTTAAGATAATGACATATGCGGCAACAAAAATTTATGTTAATAAAAAACTAGACTTTTTTGTTGCAGTATAGATTAACTTTGACAGTACGCCTAATGCCATTACATACACAATGTTGGAGGTGGAGTGTAAAAATATGTCGCATGGCTAATACTTGTAAGGGGTGACCCTTCCCTTACCAACCTTTCATTTTCATTTTTTTAAATTAGGGGGTTTCACTAGCCACTCTTCGAGTTGTGCCTAGCATCCATATGACCAAACGGTACCTTACCAAAAATTTTTTCCCCTTTACTGCCCCATGGTTTTGTATGTCAAGTGAATTATTAAATTTTTGTGAACGTATGGTCGCTGACCAACAAGCCAAATACAAAGCCTTTGAGACAAAGGTACCTTAGAAACCACACCCGAAGCAATTCAGCAACACATGCCTCTGCCTCTTTTCTAAGCAGTCAATCCCCATTATTTGCCGATTCCTGACCCTGTCACATCCTCTGTCCACAATGTATCAGTGTTAAATGTCACAGTCTCCATTTTCTTTAACTTGGGTCTCGCTAAGTAAAATCCATCGTTTTTTCTCATGATGCCTCCAAGGTTTACTGGCACCTCCTTTTTCCCCTAGGGGGTTTAATGGGGACTTTTTTTGCCGGCACTTCCCCGCATTAAGCGGACCTCTTCCTTGAGATTCTCTCAGGATCCACCTCACATGTTTATGTCCCCTCAGCCTACTGACTTGGCTGGAATACAGGCGTACTCTTTGACACACCTCCCGATTGGTTCTCTTTGTCAGGTCATGTGGCCTAACCTGCATCCTTTCCTGAAGAAGCCAAACACTATTCTTTCAAAGGCTGTCCTTTCTCCTCCTCCAAAGGTTGTAGCACATAATTTATTGCAACAATGCTCACCATCAAGTCATCAGAGTGCACCTGCAAGCTGGCATCCAGAAAATCTTATTTTGGCACTCTGTGTTTAATGGCCTGTCAGCCATTTCAACTGCTGATTAAGGGCATGTCCCCACGCCAGAGGACAAATACCGGTTGGTTTATCTGACTGGTATTTGTCCTGTTTTTGGGCCGGGTTGGAAGGGTATTGCGACTTTTCTCCGCGTGAGCGAAGAAAAACCCTCCCCCTTCACAGATTGCAATATTTAGCCCGGAAAAACGGAAAAAATGGCGTAAAATGTTTTTTTCGGGTGGCCTCGTTTGAAAAACGCCGGGCGGAAAAACCCGGCATTTGGGGACTCTGCAGGGGTTTTCCAAGACCCTTGTCACGTTTGCAGGGGGTTTTTCAGACGGTCTCAAAATCGCAAACCGTCTGAAAAACCGGCCGCAAACACTGCCGGGGGACATCCCTAACAGTGTTTAAAAATTTTATACGGTAGGGGAACAAAAGGCACAAAACAAACATGGTACACAAAACGCAAAGAGTAAAAACACTTTTTAAATACATATGCAGGCCCCCGGCTGAGCACCTGCCAAGCCGGGCAAAAAGCCGGGGCCTGTGCTCCTGGGCCCCCTGCTTCATACGACACGACGCTGCTCCACCTTTTTAATACAGGGCAGCGCCGCGTTAAGGCTTTATGTTTTGCTGTTGGCCGCCCCCCCAGTGTCCTGCTGGCAGCATCAACAAATTCGTGCTGGGCGTGGAGCTCCCACGGCTGTTCCCCTCATTGCTGGGCCGGGGGGGGCACACAGTGAGCTCAGGGGGCGGGCCGGGGAGCTTTCCACAGGGGGAAAGGCATGGACACCGGTCCGCCTGCCATTTCCCCCACCCCCCCTCAGGGCCTTTCGGGCACTGAGCCCGGGAGCTTCTCCCTATCCAAAAAGATACCTGCCCTTTTCCCGGGAGGGGCCATTCAATGAGCGGTAATGTCCTTCAATTTTTTCTTTTTGGGGGCCTAACTACTAGCCCGCCTCCCCCCCCCCTGGGACCTCACTTTCTAGCCTGCCTCCACCCCCCCTGGGCCTCACCATCAGCCCGCCCCCACCCCCCCTGGGACCTCACTATTTTCCCCGCCCCCCCACCTCCCCTGGACCCTCACTACTAGCCTGCCTCCACCTCCCCGGGCCCACTACTAACCGCCCCACCCCCCCCTGGGCCTCCTACTAGCCTCCTCCCTCACTGGACCTCAACTTCACCGCCCCACCCCCCTGGACCTCACTATCTAACCTACCTCCACCTCCCCCCACCTTACTAAGCCTGCCTCCACCCCCCCCTGGGACCTACATCTAGCCTGCCTCCACCTCCCTGGGCCTCACCCTAGCCTGCCTCCACCTCGCGGACCCACTATTAGCCTGCCTCCCCCTCGCGGGGAACCTCAATCTAGCCGCCCTCCACCTCTCCTGGGGCCTACCATCTAGCCCGCCTCCCCCCCCTCCAGGACCTCACACTACCTGCCCCCACCTCCCCTTTGGGGTTCACCCTGTTTCCCCTTTCCCCCCTCCCCGGGCCCCCCTTTCCTGCCCACCTCTTCAGGGGGTCTGTCCTGTGGGTCCCCTTTTTTGCAGACCCTAGTAGTTGTAATAGGGTTTTGTCAAAAAAGCCATTTGCCCCCAAATCCCCATGTAGAGGCCCCGACATTTCCACTGGGGTGCTTAAACTAGGCTGTTTAACTCTGCACATCTCCCCGCATCGGGAGGGCGATGGTGGATGCCGGGGGGGGGTTTTTTTTTTGGGGGGGGGCTGCTGTGGCCACCTGACGGTGGCCATTTTTCAGCTGCTTTATGTAAAATACTACCTAAAAGGGGGCCTAAATTCTTTCCCACCTGCCCAATTTCCTACCAAAAGGGGGTCCACCTAAATTTTTTTGAATTTTGGAGCGTCCTATTTCCCCGTATAAAGGTTTTAAACCCACCAAATTTTTAAGGGAAACAAAAATAACTAAGACCGTATACAGAAGTGGGACCCCAGACTGTCTGTGGGAAATTTTCTGTTAGGGGCAAAAGGGCATTATAAACCCTTTTGGGGGGGTTTGTATTGGGATTTTTTCACAGTGGGCAGAGGCCGCAGGACGCGGGGCAAGGGCTCCCCCTATCCAAGAAGAACCTCTCCTGCGGGGACCATTTAATGAGGCTGGAGTGCCTTCAAATTTTTTACTGGGGGCCAAAAATTTCCTGCCTCCCCCCCCCTGGAGCTCACCATCAGCCTCCCCACCTCCCCTGGGACCTCACTATCTACCTGCCCCACCCCCTGGGCCTCACTTCTACCGCCTCCACCCCCCTGGGACCTCACTATCTAGGCCGCCCCCCCCCCCTGGGCCCACTATCAGCCTGCCTCCCCCCGCGGACCTCCTATCTGCCCGCCCCCACCTCCCTGGACCTCCCCTAATTTCCCCGTCTCCACCTCCCCTGGGACCTTCCCCATCACCTGTCTCCACCTCCTGGGGCCTCACCATCAGCCTGCCCCCACCTCCCTTGGCTTCACCTTAGCCTGCCCTCCCCCCCCCCTGGGCCCCTTTCCTGCCGCACTTACTCAGCCCGTTGCTCCTGTGGATCCTCCTTTTTTGCCCGACCCTAGTAGTTGGTAAGTAGATTTGTGTCAAAAACCATTTTGCCCAACCCCCAGTAGAGGCCCAACTATTTTCCCCTGGGGTTGTAAACTAGCTGTTTAACTGCTGCGCATCTCCCCCGGCTCAGCAGGGGCCCGACTGGTGGGATGCCGGGTTTGGACTGCTGTGGCCCACCTGCGGGGCCCATTTTTCACCTGCTTTATGTAATACCTTTTCCCAATAGGGGGCCAAAATTTTTACCCACCGCCTAATTACCTACCCAAAAGGGGGCTACCTATTTACTGTTTTGGAGCGTACCTATGCCTGTATGAAAGGTTAACCTACCATTTATTAAGAAACAAAAATAAATAAGACCGTTACAGAATGGGAGCCCCAAGCTTCTGGTGGGAACTTTTTAAAGTTTGGGGCAGAAAGGGTCATTATAACCATTTAGGGTTCTTTTTTTTTGGGGGGTTTGTACACAGGTGGGGCAGGGTAAAAGGGGTTGGCAAAGTGTGAAGTCTAAGATGTTTTTGTGGGAAAAACTGCAGATACAGTTACGCTGGAAAAATTTTGTCTGGGGGTTCTCCGGATGAAGAAGAAAAAGGAAAAGAAAGCGACTCTCAACAAAAAGCCGTTTCCTGTGATTCCCGGGGCCGGGGGTTTTTTCCTTTGTTGGATCATCATGTATGGTGGGCCCCCTGGGATTTGACCACTACTACGGATTTTTAATTATATCGCATTTTTATTGGCAGCTACACTTTTTCCCCAATTGAAAACAACTGTACGTTTTCAATACCCTGTGAAAAGGTTTTCTGGACCCTTTTACTTTTTTTGCTGATGTTTATAGTGGGGTTTATTTAGCAGATTTCGATATTGAAAGTGGGCTGGTGGGGGTTTTGTGCCAGGGCTGCTTTTTGGTCCCAGTCCGGCCCTGCACATATGTACAATAAAACAATCTACATAAAGCTCTGGTGTATCATGCATATAAACGTCCCAAACTAAAGAAGCATAACTTAAATCCATTAATTTATTTTTTGGGTTTTTAAAGGGTTGTCTAAAAAAAACAAAACCCATGCCATAGCCGTAAATTTCAGAAGGTGGATTCATACCAACAGCTATTTACTTGATTGGTTGGCATGCAATATAATAAATATATAGCCAAAGACACACTGAGAAGGTGGACCCGCACTGATCGGAAGGCTGCTGTAAGGATTCTCCAGACAACATGAATATTTTTTACAGCCACTGCAGAATGTTTTTTGTATAAGGGTAAGTGCAGAGACAAAGAAATTGAATTTTAAAAAACCCAAATCATAGGGTCCAGACAGGCTTTTGGGCTGGCCCCCAGGGCTCGGAAAAACCCCTTTTGGACCCCCGAAATCAGGGCACCTGGGCAGGTTGGGCCATGGAGAATAGCAGTCCTGAGGCTGCTTTTTGGGGAAAAAGACAGAAAGCATAAATATACCAAATACCCAGGGTCATAACTAAAGACTTTTGGGCCCGGGTGCAAAACTTCAGCTTGAGGCCCCCTACCCTCAGACCATCGCTGTGGACCACTAGTTTTTAACAGGTTAACAAAGAAAAACAAGTTATACAGCCGAAGTGTCTGCCCCCCCCCCCCCTCCCATATAGATTAAATTATGTTATATTTCAATAAACTGGTCTTTTAACACTGAGGCAATACCAATTATGTGTCACTTTTTGATAATTTTATTTGTAAAATGGCAAAAGGGGAATGTTTTGAATGTTTTAGTTTTTTTTCTCATTTTTACATGTTTTTTATTTTACTTGTCATCCCCCCAGAGTACTTGGGGGTTGTAGAACTACAGGTCCCAGCAGTCTCAAGTACCATAAGAAATACACATTAAAGGCACACACTATATATAAGTATGAGTATGTATTTAATCGGTTCTAGAGTGGGGAGTTCACCCCCTGCAATGTATTCACAGGAAGCGGATGGTAGTTTATGGCCTAATGAAGTCACCTAGGTTGCCCCTTCTGTGTATGCTTCTTAGGGCCCAGTAGAAGGCCTGTCAGTTTTACACTGACAGGCATAATATAATGTGGTACATGAATTGTATCCTGTAGTCCGACAGAAGTTGCTGCAGAACTACAAGTCCCAGCATGTCTGCCTCACAGGCTAGCCTCAAGTATCATGAGGTCTACACATTATGGGCACACCCTATATGTTTATCAAGACATCCTATCTAATGTGCTCTATGACTGTTATGTTTGCTCTTATTGTGCCGGCAGGAGGATGAGGGCTCAGACGGGAGGTGAGGGCTGCTGGCTGGGAGCAGAGCATAATAATAATAATAATCTTTATTTATATAGCGCCAACATATTCCGCAGCACTTTACAATGTAGAGGGTATAATTAAAGACAAAAGACATACATTTCACAGTGAAAGCTACTTGCAGATGTGACACAAGGTGTGTGGGCCCTGCTCGCGAGAGCTTACAATCTATGAGGGTGTCTGGGGGAGAATTGCTGAATATACAATGGTCCAGCCATGTTTTAGAAATATGGGGAGGTGTACATAAAAATTGGGTGAACCTGCCACCATGACAGTACATCTATATACAGATAAGTGCCTGTGAGTGCCCTAGTGTAGGGGAGTGACAGAAGTGTGTGTGATAGAAGGTGGGGGCTAGCAATTAGGGATCATGATAGGCTTAGAAGATGTATTTTCAGGACACTCTTAAAACTGCGAAGGCTGGGATTGTGCCTGATGGTACGTTTAGGATGTTCCAGAGAATGGGTGCAGCACGTGCAAAATCTTGAAGACGGGCATGGGAGGTTCGGATGATTGTGGTCTGTAGTTTGATGTCCGTAGCTGAGCGGAGAGAGCGGGCAGGGTGGTAGACAGAGATGAGGGAGGAGATGTATGGGGGTGCAGCACTGTGGAGAGCTTTATGGGTGAAAGTAATTAGTTTATGCTGTATTCTGTACTGGATGGGCAACCAGTGCAGTGACTTACATAGGGTAGAGAAATCAGTATAGCGGCTGGAAAGAAAGACAAGCCTGGCTGCTGCATTCAGGACAGATTGGAGAGGGGAGAGTTTACAGAGAGGGAGACTGATAAGCAGGGAGTTACTGTAGTCAAGACGAGAAAGAATAAGAGCAGTAATGAGAGTTTGAGCTGTTTCCACATCGAGCTGTGGCTGCTCTCTGAGTCTCCTACAGTTCTCCCGGGAGGCTTTAGCAGCGCCCACTTCCCCTGCCTCTCCTCCTCCTCCGGACAGTGTAATCTAGCTGCCATCTGCTTCTATGTGTTGGAGCTGCGATGGCCGAGTCTGTATGACTTAACCATCGCAGCAGTGTGGAGAGGGGGGCTCAGTGGCCCGGTCGCACTTGCGACCACTGCAACCCCTGTAGCTACGCCACTGCAAATACCAGCGCCACTGTTTGGTAGTGGCAGTGGGATGTAAAGGGGATTTCTGCTGACACCCTTAAAAATATATAAAATATATACCGACCTATTGTGACATCACCGCGCTCATCTAAAATCCTAAATCCAATATTACAAGATACAAATTGACAAATAATCCTGTACATACAAGATAAAAAAACAGAACAGTTTCACATACTCCTGCTGTTTCACCGGCAACTTCAATCTCCAACTGTATATTGAGTTCCAAAATAAGTCACAATAACAAACTAGAACTATATGTAAATCACACTCCTACCTTGTGTCAGTGGGTTCGTGCTTGGATGCTCCGGTCGGTAGCATTCGTGCCTCCACTGAGCACAGACAGCTAAGGGTAACGTTGCCAAACTACGGCAACCCACAGACTCCACAAAACCTCTGATGCGTTTCTGAAAAATCTCCTTCCCTCCACAGGACCCAAAACAGGCAGAAAGCAAGAGGTATGTGCAGTATGTACAGTAGCTGTACAAACTCTACAGGTGGGCATCAAGAATAAACTCCACTATTGGGCCCCAAGAATCAACTTCACTGATAGGTCTAAGATACCCCAGTTCAACCCTTAGGACGACATGTATGAACGGGGCTGTGGCAGATATCTGGCGTCTTTTCAGCCTCATATCAGGCACAGCCCTGTTTATACATTTTTAAATCTCCCGCATTCCACTCTTGGGCATATTACATAGCGCCTCCGGCGGGAGGTGGGGCGCACTAGAACCATAGCGAAGCTACATATTTATAGCTATGGCATTTCTAGGCATATTACAGCTGGAACAGGTAAACCACTTTCAAAGTGGTAAACCTGATCCAGAAATGTCACCCGAGCTCTAGAATGCGCCTGATTTATGACCCGCTGTATAATGCCAGTATAATGCGCATGAAATTTGGCATGTCGCCTTTAATCAAGTTTGGTGAAGTATATCAACTATAAAAGAGCTTTACATAGTAGAGGTGGCAGTGCATGTTGTAGGTCCTCTTCACTAAGATAGAGAAAACCAAGCCAGTGACTCTTTCACACTTTATCAGAGAGATCCACACACATGTGGCCACTGTGTCACAGTTTGATCACTGAAAGACAAGCAGACAAAATGAATGGTAGAAGCACCAGGACATCTGTCTCCTGATTAGTCAACCCTGATCTCCAAAAAGTGAATGTTTTTCCAAATATTATCCTTTCAAAGTTAATATTTTATATGTGTAATTGCACCAAACAGCAAAACCAATGCCACTTTAGAAGATCATAGTTTGGAGACGGTTATTATTGAACTATATGAGTCATGTCTTATGCTTTTTGGAGACTGTTGAAAACTTGTCCCTCCACTATTTCCATTTGTTCCCATCTGTCCCACTCTAAATATGCTTATCTGAATTTTAAATCCATTTTATTCTGATTGTTCATACATTGATTCTTGTATAAATATGTTAGCAGAACTGCTGTGAACTGAAATAAAAGAATGTGGTTAAACTCTTATTTCATGTAAAAGGACATTTGTTTTGCTTACGATTACAGCAGAAGAAAACTTCTACAACACTGGCTAAGAAGCCACCAACAAGAGACATCATGCGATCAGTGAATGGCGGGCCGGCTCACTCACCCTGCCCTAGTAAAGAGTCAGAGCGAGAAGTAGAAATTCGGCTCTTGCAAGTGGAGTGTGATGAGCTAAGGACCAGACTTGGATGTCTGAAGGTAAAAACTTTTATGTATTTGAAGCTTTTTTACTTAAGTAGTAATTCCCCTCATGCTCACTGCGAAAAATTGTACCACACGATTCATTTGAAAGGGGCAGAGTTGCAGTACTAGACAGAGCTAATGGACTAAAATGGCACTGTTTCTGGAAGAGGGAATTTGTGTTTTTCTAATGTAATATAATCCTTTAAATGGGCATTTTATCTTTGCTTTGATGAACATGGGTTGTAGATAACATAACCTGTGTCAGCTATGTCCTATAAAGTTTTACCTGCATAGAGGAATACATTAATATGAGCAGATCATACTTGTATAGGATATATAATAGAACAGTTTACCATTAACCTTGTAGCAGAAGGGACTAGAAGATAAGAATTTTTTTTTTTGCAGAAACAAAAAAAACTTTTTTCTCCAAAAAGAAAGTCTAAACTCCTATTTTTAACCTCTTAAGCAGCATATGCATAACTTTTTCAGTGACGCATGTGTATGAGGCATGGTTTTTTAACATACATATAAATTACTGTGTTTTTCTGCATTTTTTACACTGTTCACATTTCACACTAAATAACCCATAAAATAAATTCTACAGGTTATCATGGTCATGTGGATATCTAATGTGTAAGGATTTGTAGATTGTAAGCCCTCGCGGGTAGGGTCCTCTTTCCTCTCTGTATCAGTTAATAGTCATTTTTCGTCACCATTGTATTTGTTCAACATTTGTTATGTTTGTAACTCCTCTTGAATGTACAGCGCCCTCGAATCAATGGCGCTCTAAAATAAATAATAATTTTAGAATTGAATACACAATATGCACAATAATTTTTTTTACTTTATTATTATTATTATTATTATTATTCACACTTTTTATCTTATTAACTTTTTTTAATCCCATTAAGGGATAACTATTTTCACACTTTATTTTACACTTATAATGTATGAGCATAAGATTTATACATAATTAGGCCATGTCCCCACGGTTTGCAGCCATTTTTTCAGACGGTTTGCGGTTTTGCAAACCGTCTGAAAAACTGGCTGCAAACTTTTACACGAGCCGCTATGGAAAACCCGTGCAGCAGTCCCCACTGCATGGGTTTTCCGCCCAAAAAACATGTTCATTCTTCCGTCCGGTTTTCGGACGGAATATGAAGATGTCAATGGGAGAAAAGCCGACCGGTATTTGTCCTCTGGCGTGGGAATGAGCCCTTAGTATCACTCCATTCGTAATAATCCAAACTATAAAACTATACATCACTACTATATCAGTTAGCTCACATGAATAAACAGCATAAAAAAAGTCAATAAAAAAACTGTGGTACTATTGCTATTTTTTGTTCATCTTCTTCCCAAAAAACATGAAAGGTAATGGAAAAGTCTTATGTACCCCAAAATGGTACCAATAAAACCTAAAATTCATCCCGTAAAAAACAAGCCCTCACACAGCTCGATCAACAGACAAACATGTTATAGGTCATGGAATATGAAGATGCACAAAGTATATTTATTTCCAAAGGGGGATTTTTTTTGTGTGCAAAATAGAAAAAATAAGTAAAAGAACTGTAAGGTTATGTTGAGGCAGCATTTGTTAAATACGTTTTTGGGTATATTTTATGTGCCGAAAAACAGACCCCATAACGTACTTATCAATGTTCAAGTGTGAGTACATTGATTTCAATGTAAAATATATATCGTCGTTCAGGTGATACGTGTTTTAGATATGTTTTTGCATTGAGTTAAACGGATGTGTTCAAAGAATTGATATGTCAATTCCTGATCCATTTATTGCATTGAAGAGTCCATAGAAATATTAGGGATATGTTTTCAGTCCAGAAAACGTATCCAAATACGTAACATACCTTCTGATACGTTTTTGGATGCGTTTGATGCAATACGTTTTACATTTTGCAAAAACTTATTTAAGACACCGTCTGCACATACCCTAAATATTTAATATTGCTAGAATTGAACAAACCCGTAAAATAAAGTTATCACAGTATTTTTTATCATATGGCAAATGGTGTAAATTTGACATGCAGAATTACTTTTTTTTTTCTCATCCCCCCAGAAAGAGTTAATAAAAGTTAATCAATATGTTCTATGCACCCCAAGGTGGTGCCATTAAAGAATAAAACTCCTCCTGAATAAACAAACTTCAATATGACTTCAGTTGCTTGGTCCGAGGTTAAAAAGATAATTAAAATTGTAAGGCTCCTTTAAGCAGGCAGATTTTACTGCCCATAACGAGAAATGATTGATAACGTACCGAGTTGATTGGGGCTTGATTTCTTGAAGGTTTTGTAAGAATGAATGTGCAGTTGTTTGTACAACTGTTGTTTGTTTGTACGGCAGCACATCTCCTCTTTACATGAGGGTATTTGCTGCCGAAGTTTTTTGTGCATATGAAAGATGTAGTTAACAATGATTGAGCATTTTATTATTGACATTTGAATGCGGGACATGTTCACATCACGCAGTGATCAGGAAAAAACATTTATACCAACAATAGTTTGGATGATCAGCGTCCCATGTCAATGAGATTTTCTCACCACAATGGTTAGCTTTTAACATGTAGGGAAAGGTAAATGGGGACTATTATCAAATATATTGCTGTTTTGATGTTGGGCATGAGATAAAGAAGATTTAATCTCCTCTTAGAGTACACAAGTTTATCTTGGTTACTGGCCACCTCTCCCTTCTCCATCTCTTACCTGATTGCTCCAAGCTGCCATCAGTCAGTTTAACCATTGTGAGTCACTTCCTGCAGAGTCTTATATCAAGTAACAGAGTTTGTTTACCTAACTAAATGACAAGCTTTCACCCTTTAGCTAATGAAGAGCTCTGTAGCCTTGTATACTACATTTTATAAATCTCTCGTGTTAGTGTAACAAGTAATAGCTAGCAATAGCAGAGCTGATATGTCAATCGCTGTTATAGACCCTCCCACAGCCGGACCAGGAAGTGAGAGTCTCAAGCTGACTGTGGCTCTGTGAAACTGCATGGTGAGAAAACCTCTTTAAGATTTCCTGACTACTGTATTTCCCCACTACACTTACACACATGAAATATTGTTTCTAGGATCCATAGAAAATATCTAATATACTGCTTTTCTACCAGGAGACATTGAAAAGTAAAAAATCCTGTTCTTCTCATTTTAAGGCTGATTATCTTCAATAATCACTTTTCCAGAGCTCCATTTAATAGTTTATTCATTGTTAATCTGTGACTTCATGTAAACAAGGTTTTGCTATTTTGGATTGCTTGTCACTTTTCTATTGCTTCTGATATAGGAAGGATTAATGGGTCAAAAACCGAGTGATATCGAGCATTTGCTGAAGCAGTCCCAGAAGGAGTTGTTATGGCTACAGAGGCAGCTGTCATTCATCTCCAATGGAGGCCCACCATGTATCCTTTCCCCAAACAAGGTACGACTGGCATCCTGATATGTGGCATATTACATAAAGAGTATGTGTTACTGCAAATGTGTAGTACGGTGATCATATAACAGCTTATGTAAAAATAGCACACATATCTGCTGACTTTGATTTTCAAAACCCGTTAATATATGCGGCTTAAGGTGCACAATTTATTGCAGCCATATATCAGGGTTGCTAACAATGATCTCAGGAGGAATAAGTACTTTGATCTACAGCAGGAATAAATTACAGTGATTGCTTATATTCCAGGTTATTAACATCCCTCCAAGAGATCTACTGTACTTAACTTACTGTGAACTCTGGATTATCACAAATTAATTGCTGGGCCCAAAATAAGACTCCAGTCCATATCTGAGGATATCACATCTCTGCATTACTGATGCAAAAAGTCCACTTCTCTTTATCAGGGAAATATATGTGTGCTAATTCTTCTTCAGGTAATTCTAGAAACATTTCCGTTAAATGAATATAATACATGTAGGTTCAGTACATGTAGTTTTATTAATAATGTTCATATAGGACGATTTGGAAAGGGTCCTGCAGTGGGCTAGAGCCCACCGACTATTACATGTGTATGTGGCACTTGTCTTCTGTTGGAGGACACAATCCTTTTTTCCTAAGCAGATAAGCAGTATCCATTTGACCATAGATATAAATGCAGTGTTTTGCCAGAATTACGTGTGATGGTTTCACATCTCTCCGTTTCCATATTATATACAATATACACTATATATGCATAACATTATTATATCATACATATTTTGTATGAACACTGTAATTTGAAGTAATGTATGTAAACAGATGTAATTGACAAGTGACAATAATTATTAACCAAGTTGAAAAAGATCATCATATCAGGAATTTATATTATTTTAATACCCTGTTTCCTCAAAAATAAGACACCCCCGAAAATAAGACATGGTGCATTTTTTTTATGCAATTCAGAGTTTGGCTGCTTATGCTAATGTTTGTGATGAAATCACTACAATATATTAATACATATTGATGTTTTGTTCAACAATAAATGTGAATTCTTGTTAATAGAAAAAAAAACACCTCCCCTAAAAATAAATCTTAGAGCGTCTTTAGGAGCAAAAATTAATATACGACACTGTCTTATTTTCGGGGAAACAGGGTATGATAAAATTGTCCAGCTGAAAATGACTTTTGTCTTAGGACGTTTGCTTCACTATAGTATCAAACCCTGGGCCTAGAGTGACCTAACCGAGGTAGGGAAAAAATCCTTAGGCAAGGGGTCAGATAGAGACCACCCAGCAGTGTTGATGGCACAGCAGAATGACACAGCTCAGCTGCAATTTTGCTGAAAACTCAACTTTGTGGTGGCAACTGGCTCGGTGGGCATAGTTCCCAATTCCAACATTTACAATCCAGGGTGGGGTGGGTAGCTGCAGACCAGTGCTTAATTCAAGTGTCTGCTCTAGGACAACCTTACCTCTGGTGATGTAGGGAAGTAAACTCCATCCTGCTCTGGTCACGGCTGCAGCTTCTTGTACAATGTACCCTCTATTTTTCAGTAGCAGTCTTAGGCTCTCAGCCCCAGTCTTTGTGTCCTTTTCACTTTGCAGTTAGTTAATACCTTTCAACTTTCAGCAGAACAATAACAAATCAATGGTAAACCCACTGATTTATTTTTTTTAACGCGAGTGTCCTCCTGTTCACATGGTAGTATAGACAAAATGGTGCACATTTATCAAGGCAGTTGTGCCAGAATTCTGGAACAAAAATAATGGTGTACATTCGCAACACCACATTTATTATTTTTTAGACAGTTTTAGACACTTCTTCAGCTTGTTTAAACTAAACAGTTCTAACATTTTCCATTTTTATTAACACTATGATAATTGTGGGGCATTGTAAGACTGTCTAGTCTTATTTTACTCTGTTTAAGTATCAGACAATATGGATAAATCAGCCTGTCTCTCAAATGCTGTCTTTTATGGGGTTTCCAACTCTTCACTATATAAAGCAACATTATGGTGTTCCAAAACATGACGTTTGAGTATGACTTTGTGTCCGTGAGATCCTATGTAGCGGACTTATTCGGTAAGTCCGCCATGTATGAGGCAGGTGTCAGCTGCTAACAGCAGGAAACGGAGCCACAAATTTAAAGAGAACCTGTCACAGATTATGCCCCACTTGCTGAGGGCAGCACAAGCTAGTGACAGAAATGCTGTTCCCAGCGCTGTGTCCCTTATTCTGTAAGATGCTGTAGTTTTTGTGTATTTAATGCTTAAATCTGCAGTTTTCAGCCAGAAGAGTCATTCGAAGAGTCATTCAAAGAGTCAGTTTTTTTCAAACCCTGCCCATCTGAGGCTAGCCCCGCCCACCTCAACTGATAAACCTATTACTTTGAATAGTAGAGACATGTGAATAACTGTCAGTGGGTGGGGCTATCCATTTGTGGGCGGGGCTAACACCTGCTCATGAATAAGATTGGGCACAGCGCTGGGAACAGCAGGTCTGACACTGGCTTGTACTGTCCTCAGCAAGGGGGGCATAACCTATGTGACAATTTCCCTTTAAGTAATAGAGGATATTTGGTTTTCTTTTAAAAGTTCTAAAACATAATAAAAACCCTACATATTGCATCTTGCCATGATCATATCAACCTGCCAGATAATCACTCCAGATAGGCCCGCGCTGTGTGCGGGGACATTAAAGGGGTTGTCTCGCTACAAAGAATAGCTTTCAAATTGTAGGGAACACAAAATAAAGACATTTTCCAAATATATTGCATTGTTCCTCTGTTTTCCCTAAAGAGATACAAGTGAATTTATTACCTCCATGGCTATTTCAGTTCCCTCAGTAACTGACCTGTAAACAAATCTCCTGGGGCTGTTTGTTCAATGAGATAACAGAGAGTGAGTCATTGCACAGGTTGGCAGTGTCAGTCAGTTGTCCTGTGCTGCGCCAGACAGTAAAAAGCTTGATTTATCTCAAGTAAACAGCTCTGTAATTAGGGCTTTTGTTTTGGGGATCAGATAAGAAGTCCTTCAAATAGTTTGAGAAGCTAATCTAATCTAATTAGCATCTGAAAGCACAACATAGCTGTACAAGCATGGAGCTTATGCAAATTAGTATGAACCAGGAAGTGACAGAGAATTTCTTTCATGCATTCTTTGAAACCCTGTGGGGAGACAACTCCTTTAAGGAAGGTAGAATTATCACTGCATGAAAGCACTAATATAGTGTGCCACACAGAAGGAATTCTGAAAGATTGGGGTCAGTAAGGGAACACTGTCATAGTGTAGGGCGCTGCCTGTTTGACTCTATTTTGGGGGCACTATCTGTATAGCACAATGATTTCCAGGGGGGCAGTAGAATGGGAAGTTTGTGTAGAAGATGGGAAGGGTGCTAGAAAACCAAAGAGCCAGGAGGATAGAATGCAAAAGGAAAAGCACAACTCCAAACTTAGAAGATGTCTGTGAGTCACTGGATTTAAATATATTGTATTCATAGCATGATATACTCAGCATACCATAGCATACAGTGTACCTGTGTGAAAGTTGTATATGATCACTATGGGGTGGTATTGTTGGTTGTATTTTTCCTTGCCGTGGTTATATGTGTTCTTGGTATGGATATCTTTAGCCCCTGTATAGTGATATTATTGGGTAAGTACAGTGGGGAAAAAAATAATTTAGTCAGCCACCAATTATGCAAGTTCTCCCACTTAAAAAGATGAGAGGCATGTAATGGACATCATGGATAGACCTCAACTATGAGAGAAAAAATG
This sequence comes from Phyllomedusa bahiana, assembly GCA_025379985.1. Classification (NCBI taxonomy): domain Eukaryota; kingdom Metazoa; phylum Chordata; class Amphibia; order Anura; family Hylidae; genus Phyllomedusa; species Phyllomedusa bahiana. The sequence continues at coordinate 171,266 of JAODAL010001351.1, read as the reverse complement.
AGAAAACAAGTTCCCGAAAATCAATTTTGGAAAGAATTTATTTGCAAATTATGGTGAATACATTGACCTAAAATGAGGATTTCATCAAAATTCATAATTAGACACATCAACCTTTGTCCCTGTTGAAAATGACTTGGAAATTTCTGAAGCGTCTTTCCTGGACGTCATCCTTATCACAAAGTCTCTGGCATCAGCTCCAGTGGCTAAAAATCCTAGCCACTCTTACTGCAGTCTTGGCATGGTAATATTGAAACTGTAAGAACTTTTGGGTAGAAGAGCAGACTGATTCAGCAGACGGGGTTAGTTCTCTGTACATCAAGGGTTAATATCTGATCTTACACAAATTGTGCATGTTATGTGGACATTCCAAGTTGAGCATTTCTTATGGTGGTATTAAATCGTCCACTTTACTGGACCTCAGGAACATCACCCTTGTGCGTGTTTTAAAGGCAGGTGATTGATAAACCTTGTAGTAGATCTTGACACAGAAAGAGCAATGTAATTGGTAATAATTGAAGTGTATTATGCAAGCTATGTACTCCCTATGGTTTTAACATCCAGTCATGGTGAGAGTCCAGAATTATGCATATCAGAAATCAGTGTGTGCAAGTGAGGACCGCAGTATTTTTCCCCCAGGGAGAGACCTTGTATACAGTATTTCCCTCTTACAGTTGCTAGGCAGCTGACACTTACACTACATTTGAGAAGGCTTCTCCTGATATGATATGTTCGCATACATGCATGGCTTATAATCGACCTGTTACCAAAGCCTGAGGTAGTAGAATCCAGCTTACTTCTGCCTGTATTATTATGTTTGTACTGTGCATCTGGAAAGATGTCTATTCTGCACATTGCATCATCAATCTAACAATAGTAACTTGGTCCCACATGGTCCAAGAAAAGGAAATGTTGTTTCAAGGTCATGAACAGGACATCTCTATTGATTTCAAGCAAACCTTCCCAAAACCTAATTTGTGCTCTAATTTTACCTCTGGTTTTACAGCCAGGACAGACATTATTGATCTATTACCATCCATTTAATCCATTTAATGGATACGTTATGTTGTTGGTCTGTCATATTTCTCTTTTTATTAATTTATTAACTTATTTTATTGGTTAAAATTAAGCAGCATCCTATAGTATTTGAGCAGCTGAGGCCTGATAGAACAGATGGAAGCTTAAACAAAGGCTTTGTCCGTACTGTATTGTAATGGTTATAGGAGCTGACTGTCCTGCTGAAAATGTCTTTTCAAGGATTTTTGACTGTTCATGTCCCAAAACACATAGATTCGATAGATTTTCTCATTTGGGGCCCCTCTCTTCTAGCCATAAGGTTGTGTCCACAGGGCAAAGCACAAATATAAGTCGGATTCAGAATTAGAATCCAAACAGTATTTTAGAGTCAGTTTCTGGTACGTTATTTTGTACATTTTTTTACAGCAATTTTTGGATTTGGCTGTCACATTGACATTGAATAGTACATGTTCCAGTGGAAGAATGTGCATGTTCCAAATTTTTTGCAAAACTGTTGGATTTAAAATCGACCTCAAAAAAATCCATTCCATGTAGATTACAAGTTGGATTTTCTATTGAGGTCCCTGGGGATGGTTTACAGTGTTAAATACTGACTATAAATCTTTGCCATGGAGACAGACCCTTATACTGCAAAGAGAGAGGTGAGGTTCCTTAATTGACTTCATGCTGCATTTAATAGCTGATCACCAACCAGAACCCCCTCAATGAACTTTCCATCAATGGAACTGCCTCAAGAACCAACTTGTCTTAGGAGGCAGTGTCAGACTGGGGAGTCTGGGGCCCACAGGGGAGTTGATCTTGGGGGTAGGGGCCCTTCCTACTGTACGTAAAAATATTACCGGCCTCTCGGACATAAATGCGCCCATTTTACCACATAATACAGTGTGCAAAACAGAACTGTATTGTGTACTACAATAGCAAGTTAGTCACACATTTGTCAGTCTAACATATCATAGACACACGGCTAAGTAGCTCCATCCACATCCACCTCCACCCACATACAATATCCCCCTCCATGTTTCCCTTGGTCATGCACCTCACCACCTTCTAAAATAAACACCAGCAAGAAAGTAGAAGTGTAACTCCTATCACAGGTCAGGTGTTCCCCACTTTTATTATCAGGGACACATGTACTCTGCCACTATACTTGCGCTGATATAACCTACAACACCACCATATAGAGACCACATAGGGTCCAACACCAGCTCAGGTATAGCCTCCAACACCACCATATAGAGACCACATAGGGTCCAACACCAGCTCAGGTATAGCCTCCAACACTGCCATATAGAGACCACATAGGGGTCAGACACCAGCTCAGGTATAACCTACAACACCGCCATATAGCGACCACATAGTGATCAGACACCAGCTCAGGTATAACCTATAATACCACCATATAGAGACCACATTGGGGTTCGACACCAGCTCAGGTCACATCACATTACAGTGAATACAGCACTGATCCAATATAGAAGTAACATAACCCCTGACATCAGGGACTCACCGGAGACGCTTATCTGATGAGTCGTTCTCTTCTCTCATTAGTCGTTCTTATTCCCTTTCTTCCTGCATCCATTCCACACCGCCATGATGATTTGTCCACCCACCACTCATCCCTGCAGAAATTACCACAAATATCTTAGAATCCTCAATTTTGCAGCATCTTTTTACCTTATTCCCACTCTGAAACAAACTTCCCAGGGGTGGAGAGGGGGTACAAGCCATAACTTAGGGCCTATTTCCCCTAAGGGGTTGGAGGGTGGGAGAGGACAAAGTCCATGGAGATAATGCTACAACTATGGGCTGCTGCTCTCTCCCAAATTTTATTACCAGGTTTGACAGGCAGTAGGGGTCTCCTTTAGGTAGTATACAGGCAGTAAGGGGTCTCATTTAGGTAGTATACAGGCAGTTAGGGGTCTACTTTAGGTGGTATACAGGCAGTTAGGGGTCTCATTTTGGTAGTATACAAGCAGTTAGGGGTCTCCTTTAGGTGGTATACAGGCAGTTAGGGGTCTCATTTAGGTAGTATACAAGCAGTTAGGGGTCTCCTTTAGGTGGAATTCAGGCAGTTAGGGGTCTCCTTTAGGTGCTATACAGGCAGTTAGGCCAGGGCCCCCTTCCATTAGCCAGGGCCCTCCTTTTAGGTAGCCAGGGCCCTCTTCCATTAGCCAGGGCCCCCCCTTTTAGGTAGCCAGGGCCTCCTTCCATTAGCCAGGGCCCCCCTTTTAGGTAGCCAGGGCCCCCCTTCCATTGGTCAGGGCCCCCTTTTAGGTAGCCAGGGCCCCCTTCCATTGGTCAGGGCCCCCCTTTTAGGTAGCCAGGACCCCCTTCCATTAGCCCGGGCCCCCCTTTAAGGTAGCCAGGGCCCCCTTCCATTGGTCAGGGCCCCCCTTTTAGGTAGCCAGGGCCCCCTTCCATTCATCAGGGCCCCCCTTTTAGGTAGCCAGGGCCCCCTTCCATTAGTCAGGGCCCCCTTTGAGGTAGCCAGGGGCCCCCTACCATTAGTCTGGTGGCCCCCTTTTAGGTAGCCAGGGCCCCCTTCCATTAGTCAGGGCTCCCTTTAGGTAGCCAGGGCCCCCCTTCCATTAGGGCAGGGCCCCCCTTTTTTGGTAGCCAAGCCCCTTCATTAGTCAGGGCCCCCTTTAGGTAGCCAGGGCCCCACTTCATTAGTCAGGGCCCCCCTTTAGGTAGCCAGGGCCCCCTTCCATTATCCAGGGCCCCTTTTAGGGAGCCAGGGCCCCTTTTCCCTTAGTCTGGGCTCCCCTTTAGGTAGCCAGGGCCCCCCTTCCATTAGTCAGGGCCCCCCTTTAGGTAGCCAGGGCCCCCTTCCCTTAGCCAGGGCCCCCCTTTAGGTAGCCAGGACCCCCTTCCATTAGTCAGGGCCACCCTTTAGATAGCCAGGGCCCCTTCCATTTCCAGGGGGCCCCCCCTTTATGTAGCCAGGGCCCCCTTTCTTTAGCCAGGGCCCCCCTTTTAGGTAGCCAGGGCCCCCCTTTAGGTAGCCAGGGCCCCCTACCATTAGTCAGGGCCCCCCTTTTAGGTAGCCAGGGCCCCCTACCATTAGTCAGGGCCCCCCTTTAGGTCGCCTGGGCCCCCTAACATTCGCCAGGGCCCTCCTTTTCGGTAGCCAGGGCCCCCTTCCATAAGCCAGGGCCCCTTTAGGTAGTTAAAAAAACCAAAAAAAAACAGCCACTTACCTCGCGCCCGCTCCGGCTCCCGCTCCTGGCCGCTCCGGCTTCCGCTCCTGCCCGCTCCGGCTCCCGGCCGCTACGATCTCCCCGCCGGTGTAACGTCACCGCGCCACCTACGTCAGCACTAGGGGCCGGCGCCCGGCAGGCTGAAGGCCTAACATCTTCAGCCTGCCAGGGAGATCAGCGGAGCGCAACGCTAGTGGCGCTGTGCTCCGCTGACACCGCGCCAGCACGGGAGTCGGGACATTAGTCCCCAAAATCCCGGCAGTTTTCTGAGCGCTCGGGACGCAGGGTAGCACGGGGGAGAGGGGGGGGGGCCCACCAGGGGATTCACCGATCCCCCGGCGGCCCAGTCCGAGCCTGTTAGGAGGACAACCTCTTTAAAGAGGGTTTCTTCATTATAAAGCCTTTTTTTTTTTTTAAATACATTGGTCAATAGGGTTTACTTTAGTCATGAGTTAAGAGACATTTTATGTGCTCTGAGTGCACACAGGTTTCTATGGTTACTTGTTCCCCTGACCATGGATGGACTGAGCTCAGGAGCTCAAACTAATTATCTGTAACAAGATAATAGATAAGCCATTGTTTTCAGTCCTCACAGCACATGTACTTTGTTTTTTCTTAAGAGATAACATCTCCTGCACTTGTCAGTGTAAGAACTCAGCTACTTACAGAGACACTTGACATGCTAAATAAGGATATAGAACCAACCACATCCTGAGAATACAGAGTGATTATAAAACTGCTTGTGACTCAGTGAAACAGTCTAGTAAGAAAACCACTTTACGTAACTATTTTGGATACTAAGGTATTTTGACTCCTCTTTATACACACTCTAAGTGAAGCTACATTGATGTATTAATAGACACTTTTTACTGTCTCTTCTCCTTCCCCTCTCAGTGTCTATTTATTTAGTTATGTTACTTCTGTATCCAAGCCTGGTTGCTTCTGTTCCTGTTTTCATTGGTATGCTATTATAAAGCGTTCTATAATGAGTTAAACATGATCATGTGATTGTCCACGTGCACCCTGTGAACTATAGCAGCCATAAGAAAACAGAACTACACATTATTATGACCATTTTATACTTTGACATTAGTAGTATGTATCTCATTAGGAAAGGCCTGTATCATGAGCAGGCTTGCTGGGCATATCCCTTGCTTTCATTGGTGAAAGGGGCAATTTATCAGAGTTGCAACAAGGGAAAATGTTTAGCTTTCAGGCCAAGGGTGGCATTATTTCTGAAATGTTACAGTTTGTGAACTGTTCTCATGCTGCTGTGGTGAAAGGGTATTATGAGTGTCATTAATGTGAGATGTGAATGTCGGCTATGAAGAAGCTATTTAAACAATGCATTTTTGCTACTTTTGGATACATAAACAATTTAGGTTCCTAGCACACATATTTGATCAAAATTGCAACAGCTCAATAAGGTGACCTCAGTACAGATGGAACCTACTCCAACATTTTACCTCGCTTGGTGTCTGTTCACACCTTAACATTATCAGCTACATTTTGCTCTGATTTACAGTCTATGTGGATGGGTGGAGTGCACAACCAAAATGAAGGCTAGCCACTCCACCATGCAAACAATCCAAAAGAACTACAAAAAAAATCCCAAAAAACTCAAATTGGTCAGCACATCAAAAACCCTTTTAAACAAAATAATGTAGGTGCACGCTGGGGTGACAGCAAAACAATGCAAACACAACATAATACAAGCAGCACGCTACAAAAGCCAAAAAACAGTCAGTGAATATAGGATTTTTTTCAAAATTCATTTCTGCTACTTTAGAAGACAAGAAAAATTGAGGTTCTTCACACACAGATTCTTATTTTAATTTTTTGATTAGCTTCTGCATGTGGTTACTCTGGATATTAGTTGGTGGTCATAATAATGTGACTCTATTGTGTGTAAGGATGTGTTCACACTGGGAGGATATTTCAGATTTTCATGCAAATTTTATTGTGGACTGCTTGGTGAATTTATTGTGGATTTTACTGCAGATTTTCTACATTGACTACAATGGGAGAAGGCAAGATCTGCACTTAATTATCTACATCCCTTCCTGCAGATTTTGCCTTTTCACATTGCAGTCCATGTAGAAAATCTGCAGTAAAATTCGCAATATAGGATTTGCCCCGTGTCAATGTACCTTTAAACCCCTCAGGTCGCAGATATTTTTGGACTTTTGTTTTTTCCTCCCCGCCTTCCAAGAGCGATAACTTTCTTTCTTCCCTCTCCATAGCCACATGATGTACTTTTTAGTGGTGCCATTGACCTTAACATATAACGTACTAGGAAACCCAATAAAAATTAAATGTGGGATGAAACATGAAAAAAATGCAATGGCAACATTTTTGTGGGGGTTTAGTTTTTATGAAGTTCACTCTTAGGAATAAATTATTTGTTATCTATATTCCATAGGTCAATACAATTCCGGTGATACCAAATTTATAGAAGTTTTATTATGTTTTAATACTTTTTTATTTTTTCTGCGATCACTAGCTTTCTTGTTTTCAGTCTATGAGCAAGGGCTCATTTTTTGCGGGCTGTAGTGTACATTTTATTAGTACTATTTTGGGATACATGAAACACTTGATCAAATGATCAAAAACCACAAAATTGTCGTTTTGGATTTTTTTTTTCTTCTACAACATTCACCATAGGGGATCAATCCTGTTATATTTTAATAAATCGGATTCTTATGAAAGAGGTGATACTAATTATGTGTAACTTTTTTATTCTTTTTATTAGTAAAAAGGCAAAAGGGGTGTGATTTGAACTTTTTAATTTTTTTTTTAATGTTTTAAAAACATTTCTTTTTTTTAACGTTAAAGGGGATGTATCGCTTCATCAGTTTGGCTGTTCTCTTGAAGCTTGATTCTCTCAGTTCCTGAAATCCAGGGGCGTTTCTTACCCTCCCAGCTGGGTGTTTCTTAACTGAAGGGAGATGACATCATCCCCCCCTTCACTGTTCATACTTGCTCCCGAGTCAGTGTGTTCCTCCCATCTTCTCTGTTTGATTCCACATGTCACTGTCCTCTCCCTATGCAGTCTTATTTTGTAAGAGCTATTTACATACCACAGGCCTGCATTCAGTCTTCTATGAACTCAGAGCACTGATCTCTTCTCCTCGCGCAGCGGGAGTTTTGTTACAGTTGAATCCAGTCTTCTATGAACTCCTCCAGAGCACAGATCCGTCTCCCTATTATGTTTACAGAAGGCACTGAGGCACAATTCTGCTGTTTGCTGATTATAAAAGCAGCTTCAGTGTCACTGAGGAGCTGCTAGCTGTAGGGGAAAAATTTGTTGTGGCCCTTACAGCAGGAGCATTAGGCACCGAGGCACAATTTGCTGTTTTTGTTGTAGAAGCGCTTAAGTGTCAATGAGGAGTGGGGTGTATAGAGTGAAATTGTTGGGGCCCCCTTTTTGAGTGGAGAGGGGAATGACTTATGAATTGACGGGGCGAACAAATGTAAATTAGTAGGGGGCACCCCAATAAATGAAGGAGGAGGAATCGACGGACTGGGGAACAGTTTAAGAAACAAAAGAAAAAGGGAGACTGTGAAAACAAGCGCTTTGCAAATGACACAATTGCAAAGTTTCTTGTTTCACTCCCCCCTTTTTGAAGACCTTTTAAATAAAATGATACATCCCCTTTAATAATGAGTTCCTTTAGAGTAATTGACTAGGGGGATAATTGCTCCTCCTAAATACAACAGTACTATTGTATTGCTGTGTATAGTACGTTTCATCGCTATATCGGGGTTTTCATTATTGTGGTTCACTGTTTTGGGTTTTTTTAAAAAAATATCTATCTGGATCTAATTTTGTTTTGCAGAGTTTTCGGTATATCGTGTGATTTTGCAGTATGGAATGGAAGCCAACCTGTCACAGCACTGTGTTCTGTATCCTAGGCGCTGATTGGCTGATTCATTAAGAGCCTATGAAGTGTTAATAAGAATGTGGGAAAGATTTATAGGTTTATAAAGCCTTAAAATATTTATAAATAATAAAATAAATATAACATCACTACTTTGCGGAATTTCACCTATCGTGAGGGATCATAGTATTTTTATTCTTTCCCCTATTCCCCCCCTTCTGTTCTAGCATGGCAGCTACAGAAGCCTGCATGAGGCTTCTGGCTCCCATGACAACCACCCCCGGGGAGGTTAAACAGCAGGGATCTGAGCCGACTCTGATCTCTGTGTTGTGGCGTTCTGTGTTAAATTTTGAGAGGCTCATGCACTGAGCTCATACAATATTTGGGAAAACAGGTACATCCAAAAATTTTTTAAGGGCTTAAAGACTTTTTATTTTCTCGGCGGTATACACCGTGAATAATGAATGTCCTTCTCTTCCCCCTCGCGTATTTGCGGAGGGAGAGGAGAGTAATCATAGTTCTTATGAGAAAATGTGGATTACCGTAATGGTGGGACGTTTTTTAGCCCATAAATCACCATTACGGCGGGAATTTTCGGGGTGAAATAGTCCCCCGAATAAACCCTGTGAACATGGCCTAAGATCTTTTGTTGTGATAGAATCAACAGAGATCAATTTTTATTTTTCAGAGCTGTTTTAACACAAAAAGCGGGGCTTGATCGGTTGCTATGGGAAAAATGTTCTAGTTGACGTTCTATAATTAGACCCATAAAATTTTTTTTGGGGTTTTTTTTTTTTTAAACTTTGACAAACTAACTGACAATTGTTCCCCCCCCCATTTTCTTCATACTGTAAGTGATAGTATACCATCAAATAATAGAGCTAATGTACAAAATTGGAATTTCTCATTGGCACAAATCATCATAATTTCAGTGGATTTACATAAGACTGTGGGTAAACTAACTAAGCCGCCTTAGAGAGCAAGGCTGTGAGTCAGATATAACTTGAGGATTGTGATATACAATAGATGGCGCTAGAGGGTTTGCTCGCTTCTAATAAGTCTTTTGAAATATTCAAATACTCAGTGGAGTGTAAAAGGCGATAAATCCCTACATACCAACATGGTGCTTCTCCCTAATAAGATATGTCACCACTTTTGAGCCACACTCAAGCTTTACCCAACCCGTAGGTTTTTTTTTTGCTGGTTAATCCCCCTTTCACATTGCAAGATCGTGAGTAGAAGTGACTTGAGGATTGTTACATCCAATAGATGGCGCTGGAGAGTTCAACTCTCTTTCCATAAGTCTTTTGAAATAAATGCAATCTAGGCAGCCACAAATGGCTTCATAATAAACTTAGCTCTTCTACATCTGTAGTTTTTTTTTTTTTAAAGTTATGCATAAAATCTCTCTATGTTTTAAGCTTTTCCGGGCTTAAAAGGAAAAATTTTGTAAAATGACCCAAATTTTTTTTTACTATACCTTTCAGGAAAAAAAAAATCATATGCCCACTCATTCAACTACAGGCAGTCCCCAGGTTATGAACAGGATTGGGACTGTAGGTTTGTTCTTAAGTTGAATTTGTATGTAAGTTGGAACAGGTATTTTTTTTTTCTTTTATAGTTTTGACTAGTGCAGGGAAGGGTTCTTGCATTTGTTTTGCTGTCTGTGCCCCTGTTAAGAAAATTCACCTGATGTGCTGCTGTGGCATGCTGGAACTTGTCGTTCCACGGCTACTATCTGCTGTGGAACATGGAACAATAAATGCCAGCATGCCACATAAGTCTCCGTTTGTTACTAGGGGACAGGTGTAAGTCGGAACGGTGTAAGTCGAGGACTGCCTGTAGTAGTATATTACTTAGCTTTGTTTAGTCGATTTATTGATAGATATAGATATGTGTATATATCTTGCTATATATATGTATTAAAAAAATAAATAAATATATATATATAGACATAGATCTATCTGTCAATATATACTGTATATACAGTAGAGAAATAATAGAGATAGTTAAGACATACATATATATTATGTATAGAGACAGACTTGTGTATATATATATATATATACATACATGTATATATGTGTGTGTCTGTGTGTATATTTGTCTATATATAAACTTGATAAATACTATAAACTAATAAATGTAACTAATACATAAAGCATAAATGTAGCATAGTATCTTATGTAACAATCAATACAAAACTCTGAACATGTATTTTGGTTCCAGTGTAGCACAAACGTACTCTGCAGCTCTGTACATGAAATGTTCCATCAGACCAGTGCCTGTCACCATCTGCTTTCCATCACATCAATGCTGTCACAATCTATTTTCTCCAGCGATCCTACATCTATGTATATTATGTGCAGAATTCACAATGTATCTTCATTTGATGTACACAAGGCTTCCTAATTACTCCCTTTACAGTGAAGTCAGAATAGAAACAAGCCTGGTAGAAAATGTCATTCTGGAAGAAGCCATCATCTTTTCAGCACAAACAGGGTTAAAAATATCTCTTTAAAAAAAGGTTTGTGGGTTTGGGCTGCTCCAGGTAATCCTTGTTAATTCCCTTCTGCATAAGAGATCCTAAGCTCTTCATTGGCTGCAGGATAGCGTAGATAAAGGAAAAAGCTTCCCATATTTGCAGTGGGTTGGTCCATGGTGTGGGCCATGTATGACCTCTTGTAATAAGTGGTGGAGGTGGAGGTGCCAGGAAGGTGTGTAGGAGTAGAGGGGGAGGCTGGAGGTAGCTAATGGCTGTGTGTATGTACAGCAAAGGCCACAGCTGGGAGGCAGAAAGCTGAGAAATAGAGGGAAAAGCCATCTTGTGTGTGTGTGTATTCTAGAGAGGAGGAGGAGGAGAAGAAGGGATGGACTACTGTCTCATAGGCTCTGGCAGCTGCTGCATGCATAGTGGTGCTTCTTTCACTGGCTTTCAGTAGTCATGAATCATTTGGAGTCCAGTACTGGCATAGCTAGCACACTAGATCTGCTGCTGGTACCCCTGTCTGCTTGGATATAAATGGACACAAGACGTGGTCTCCTCTGCAGCACATCCTCCTCTGCAAGGTAAGATGGCATTACTATGCTGCTACTGTCTCAGCATTGGAAAGTTGCTTGCATGTATATTGCTCTTCCCATTATGCTGCTCTCCATACCTGTAACCAGACAGGGGGTAGCTAACTTGAATGGCAGTACTGAGCCTCTATTCTGAATGAGAGGCCTCACTGCTTTGGTTCAAATCTCTGCAGCACTTAGGGGGTTACGTTATTTTGCACATTAATATTTTAAGATCAGAAACAATGATCTTCCTGGTTGAAACACGAGGGTCCTTCACCCCACCCCACATCGAATATTACAGTATGGATTCCATTGCCGTCATTCTGATAGTAAATATTAGTGGCAGACACAAAAAAGAAAAGCCATAGAGTAGGTAAACCCACGAGTGACCTTGAGCATGCCTTTTTATCTGCCTTAGTGCTTCAGAACTACACAGCAGTGGTAAAAGAAGGGTTAATAAGGTGCGAGATGGAATAAAGCCTTGGAATATACAAGCTATGCATGTAAAGCTCATTGATGAGAAAGGCCTTTCCCTAAACCTAATCCTGTAGCTAGTATATTTGGGCATAGTACTGAGGAAATCCCTCCTGGCAGCTGACCTGTCATCTTCATTAACCAGTTCCCTGCCTCATCTGGCTGTCCCGTGTTAAACATACAGTATATATTTCACTTAGGCAGGATACAAGAATTCCATGTGACGGAAATATTTTCTCGCTAGAGATGTGTATATTGATGCAGTATCATATTACAGCACCATATAATGCACGTCACTGCTCCAGACCTCTCATTCATTGAACAGGCAGTCTGGTTACCATGAATTTTATATGGGATGTACCTGATCCCTGTGTTAGGAGCCTGCAGCACCAACCTACAGATACCTGCTTTAAAAAGATATTCTGCTTCTTCTCTCCGAACAAATAAGGAAATGCTGGAATTTGCCCAATATGCACCAGAGAGATTTTGCAGAGCAAATGAGTTTTAATGTTGTGCCAAGGCAGACTGCAGTGTCTGAAAGTGTTCCCTCTATGTAAAGTTAGATACGGATTTCCCAACGGGATGTTCTTGAATTGGGACTTGACATATCTAAGCCAGCAGACTGTGGCACTGACAAGCTGCGGGTACTGCAATCCTCTGTAGTTGCTATGATGGGTTTTTTCTACTGAGATATATAGATTACTATAACTTGATAGTATTTAAGCTTTGGATGTGTGGAGAGCTGAGAGCGTTTATTCTTCGGTATTTAACTGGTTTTATAGTACAGTCCTGACAAATCCTATCGTCAGGGGAGGACGCTGTGAATTTCTAATGAAGGTATACTACAAAGTTCAAACACAGGATCTTCTCAGTTTAATAAACTTTTCTTTACACAAGAATAGTTAATTGTGTCGTTTTAATGTATACATTAGGAAATGATGTATAAAAATGTATACAGATTGTCTCATCTTCTGTCTGTTCCATCGGGTTCTATGGACATGTTCGGTGTATATACCAGGATAAGGAGCCTTCTCAAATGCAGAACATACTCTGTAAACCCAGTCAGATCTGGGCAGCACCATTTTTTGGCATATTTTGCCCCAAAAAACTGTTGTAGCCCTCTTCTAGATATGTATGAACAGTCGTACACCTGGCACGACACTTTGAATGTGTCTAATATATGCGCCTCATATATGCTAGCTATGCGCCTAAGATATACTATGCGCCTAAGACATGCTATGCAAGGTATACTATACGCCAGATTTATGGAAGGTTCATACATTCGGGTGCACTATACACTCATTTAACTGGCATGGCGGCGCGTCTTTTAAAACATGTCGCCCAGTGTGAATAAACCCCAAGTTTCATTCATAAAGGATTTCCACCAAAAACTTAATAGCCATAAAGGTAGAGAGTAGTGTTGCATTTTGGATTACAGTTCATCCCGAAACAACACAAAGGGCGACTTGTATGAAAACTGTCTAGGTCTAAAACTCACTTTGTTGCCCATAGCAACCAATCAGAGTGCCCCTTTCATTTCATATAGTGCTCTGGAAAAATGAGAGGGGCGCTCTGATTGGTTGCTTTAAGCAGCAAAGTGAGTTTTAGACCTAGACAGTTTTCAAACATGTGGCCCAAATTTTAGCAGAACATCATCATTTGTGGCAGTCAATTTGCTGCATTACAGTCAGACAGGCAAAAAAGATGTGTTATTCATCAAATATGGCTAGGATTCCTATTTCAACAGGAATCCTGGCCACATCTAATGAATAAGGGGCCACACATTGTGGTTTTTCTATGTAACAATAGGTTACGTTTAGGAGCAGATACGTAGACCATGGTAAAGGTATACAATCGTATGCATTTCTATGTATATGTCACTATTATTTAAAACGTAAATATTTGGTGCCAGTGAAGACCAGTGAACACCTTTAAGAATAATAAAGTGACAGTATACTATTGATTTGTGGGAATTTCAAAAAGTGCATCTACGCATCGCTGTATAATTCCACTGACTTTTTAAAGGAATTGTCCGGTTTAATTTGTTTTATTTCTTTTGCATACTGCTGTCATTTCTAAAGAAAAAATGGTATCCTGTAAACACTGTTTCATTTGTATGTACTACACTGTCTTTTTTTCTAATTGTTACTGTCATCAATATGTGTCCGCCCCCTTAAGAGATACCTGTCTGTTTGAGCCTCAGCCCCTGAGACTCCGTTCCAAACCCAGGCTAAGTCTCTGTATCCAATCTTTGGCTGGGGAGGGATATTTAAACCCATCTGTTTGTTAATTCAATGCATGTGATTGCTTCTGTGTCCTGACTTGAGTCTCTGTGCATTTTGCTATATTGTAGGTGTTTCTCTGGTTCTGGACTTTGGCTTGTATTTCGGTTATTCTCCTGTTTAGTGATTTTTTTTTTACTGTGCTCTCTCCTGACTTGACCTCGCTCATGTTTATTTTCTGTTTTGTCTGTATCCTGTTTGTCTTTTATACGTTATCTATCTGCTTCCTGTTTAAGACCAGGGTTTGTTCAGGATAGGTTCCAGTGTGGGGGTCACCCTTTTGGGGTGGTTGCTCCTACTGTAGGCAGGGTGAACCAGGGAGAGTTTAGGGTATCCCTTACACTTATAGTGTATTACCATTGTATTGTGCTATGTGAAGTGCTATGGTAGCTGATAGAGTTATATATCAATAAAGAATAATAATATTGATGATAGTAATAATAATCCACGTCTTACATTTAATAATATTTATAGAAAAGGTTTTTTTTTTCGTTTGTTTATAAAATACCCAGGCAAACAAATAACAGGCTCAGAACTGCGTTGAAATTCCGTTTAGCGTCTCTGTCGCAAAGGTGGAACTGGATCAATTATATGATGGACACCAACGGGGCACTACTGACCCTATTGACTAAAATAGGATTCATTGGATTTCCATCTAGGTGTTACTTGTTTTAATGCAAAAAATAGCACAGTATGCTATCTGTTTTCCCTGTCATTGACAGACTCTGCAATGGAGTATTAGAACAGAATCTCCGACTACGACTCTGGTGATATACACCAAAAACTATACATACTGAAGATACTCCTTCCATTTAAAGCCTGTTCATTTTTCTTCTCCTAATGCCTAGTTAGGGCATAAAACTATTTATTAGCAATACAGACTAGAAGTTTCTCAATTAAGTTTTTATGGCCTAAATCTAAGACTAGGATACTTAAATACACAAATATACACAAACAAAAAGTTATCTAGATACAAACAGCTCAGAAAATGTATTACTACAAGTCCGCAATGAGATGACCTCCAGGGCTCATGAGCCTTTATGGCAGCAGCATGTGTGCTCCGTATGGTGCCTCCCTATGACACAGGATTATGGAGATAATATATGACTGTAAGATGGCATTGAATGGAACATGAAGCCTTTGCATGCCTACGCATCAAAGTAGAGGCATAGGAACATATGGCCCCAAAGGCTTCTGTGGGTTCCATATTCTGGTGTAATACAATTCCATACAGCAACTCTGTACATAAGGCCGAATTGCTGTTAAGATTTACACAATGTCTAATTCTTTAGAATTAAAGCATTTGTGATAATAAAGTAACTACTAGTATCTGATGGATGTTTTATCTTGACCATTTCTACTGCTTATCACAAATCACAATGATACTTGCCTGAGTGAGCGATGCTAATTATAGGAATAGTCTCTAATATTATATCATACACTGTTAAAATATTCAAGGTAAATTCAGATTCCAGCAAAAACAGTTATGTATTGTATTCAAAGCATTGCAAATTCAAAGAAGCACAAGACCAATAGTAAACAGTGCTTACGCGTTTCAAACAAGAAAGTGGTTCTTAGTCATAGCTTGGTTTGGCTATGGTTAAGAACCAGTTGAAATGTGTAAGTACTTTTTACTACCTGGTCTTGTGCTTCTTTGGATTTTTAATACTTTGGATACAACAAAGAATTTTTTATACACTTGTGTTGGTGGATTCCAAATTTACCTTGGATATTTATGCACAGACTTGAAGTGCTTTCTGTGCAAGGCAACCAAGATGCAAAAGGGGACATGGTGCATTTGCTATTTATTTTTTATGGTGCATTTAATCTCTGTCACTGGTAAAATATCTATTTTTAAAGCATTTATTTTTGCCTTTTCAAGAATATAAAAATAAAAATCAATTCAAAAGCTTCATCAATGACAGTTATCACTCATAGATATTAATAATTACAGTGAGAATACAGAAGACCATATAAAGTGCATCTGAGGGATACATTGGTATGAAGAGTAAAAATAATGTGAGTACCGAGTAGAGAGTATGTGAAACATATCCAATAAAAATCTCCTATCATACACAGTCAAGCTAGAAAAACCTCTCACACAGACATACACAGAGCCCAGGACTCGTTAGCCCATTCCAGTCATTTAGACCACTGCATTGTGTGCATTGATCCAGAAATCACAGATGGAGCAAATTTGACTAGGCGATCCTATAAATGGGTATGTCTACATGAAAGGGATTTTACCACAAAGGTATTTCATGTCCTCTTGTCCTCTCTTCAGCTTTCAGTGTCTTCAGAAAGGGATGTGTTTAATTTGTTTGAACTGCATAACATATGACCCAGCAGGCTGGACATCACCATGTCTTTCCCGACAGCGTGCGTACTCTAGTCAAACAAAGGTTTCTTTATGTAAAGTCAAGTAACCTAAAATAAAAGAGCTATGAGTAGCTCCAATGCAGCTGAGTAGTTGACACTTCTTCTTTTCAGCAAAGGGGTCCTAGGTTCAAATCCTTGAAGGAACCAAGCATGGATTTTTGTTTCTCAATGTATATATGTGATTGAGGTTTGATTTTTTTTGTTGTTTACCTGTACTGTTTGACTAATTACTAAGAAACACAGAGGACAGAGTAGAATAACAGCACCTGGGGTTGAACACTCGCTCAGCAGTGAATGTGTGGGATTACCAAGCAGGGAAGAGACTGACAGTGGCTGCCTGAGAGGAGAGGTGATGTCTGAGCATGTGTGGTCAGGACTGAGGAGCTCTTGTCACTGGTCGTATCCCCTAGAGACAAACTGTACACTATGGATCACTAAGGTAGCAGCTAAAACAAAAATGCTACAGAATGTTTAATTATGATGAATGGTTATTATTTAATTTGCAACCTTCTCACATCAGTTTTACTTTGTGGGAAAACACATTTAGCCACTTCAATCCAATAGACAATTAATGGACATTTAGGAGGCTCTTAGTTAAAAAGGATAGACTTTCTGGCATAAAATGTCAATGTTTGATCAAGAGTACATTCATATTTTGTCGGATAAAGATCTTCAACCAGGTCTAGACCATACCCTAGGGTGCATAGACTTGGAAAATCCAGCTTGGTATTAAGAAAATGGTGAATACTAGCCCAAAACATTTTCAGTACTGGGAATTCCCAACTTTCTAACTGGTAAAATATCTGAGTGGGCAGGCAGCAACTTCGAATGGTTTATAATAGCCTCATCCACATACTAATGGTCAGAAAGTAACCCCACAATTTTGCTTACAATTAGCCTCAGCTAACCTGAAGAGCCACATCTTAGTCCCAACAATGCCCACAAACATTGGTGGTAATCATGTCCATACAGTTTCCCCATCTTCCATAGTTAGCAGAAAATAGTCCCAACCTCATTGTTTCTTATATATGCATATAAGCCTAAACAACACCTAGAATTCACCTGTTCCACTTTCAAATGCTATTCCCTTTGATAAAAACTAAAACTTGCCACCTAACAAAGATTAACCTGCAATAAAAGTGAGAACTAAGTGGCTAACGACAAATCCAGTTCTTAAAATGGTTGTCCAGATTGTTTAAAAAATAAACAGGAAGCTCCTGATGCCCCTCAAAGGGGTTTTGCCAGGATGTGCCTTATCTGCTAAGAAGGAAATGTAAACAAGCTGAGCTGAGAGAGAGACACAGCCAGAGCACAGAGCCGTGCATAAGGGATCGTGTGAAATGTTCACTCAAATAATCAAACTACTGTACAACTAGTAGATTCTGTATACAAAAGACAACACCTTTTCTTCACAGCAGCTTGAAAGCTTCTTCATGTTCCCTGTCATCAGATAAAGTAGGGATCTACTCAGATAATCACACTACAACTAGTGGATTCTGTATACAAAAGACAACGTATTTCTACCCGGTGCATTGAAAGCTTCTTCAGTTCCCTTTCATCAGATAAGAAGTGTTCTCTGCGCAAGCCCGGCCAGCAGCTTTTGTCACTCTGCCTGGTCGTATCTAATGCAAGCTTTTAAGTAACTAAGGGCAGGTAAGGCAGCCTGTAACTCTCTCAGACTGCAATTTTTGTAATCACGTATATTTAGAAAAGTGATTAAATACCCATTTTGGAGGATCCCACGTCAACATTACATCGTGGCAAAACCCCTTTAAGAAAAAAAACAAATCCTATACTGACCCTCCTCCGATCTTCCTCTGTTTACTGTGTTGTTCTTCCAGACAGGCATGTCACCGGTTCAGCCACTGATTGGCTTCAGAAGTCTCATGCCAATCATTTATATCACTGTTGAGCAGTGAACAGCTTCTAATGGTAATGTAAGCAGACTGAAGCCAATCAGCATCTGAAGTAGTGAGTTTCATGTTCAGAAGAAGGACACTGCAAACATTTCACCAGAGAAGACTAGTGCTGGAATGGAGGACCGGAGGAAGGTGCCTATAGTGTTATTTCTTTCTCTAGGGGTATCAGGAGCTTATCATTTATTTTTTTTAATTGAACTGGAAATCCTTTTAAAGTATTGGAAATTTTTATTAGTAATAACTCTTTCTGAAGTAAAAAAGTCGACTCATGAAACATATGTCACTTGTAAAGTTACATGTTGGAGCAACTTGTTTCCCACCCCTTGCTTATCAGTCTCCCTCTCTGCAAACTCTCCCCTCTCCAATCTGTCCAGAATGCAGCAGCCAGGCTTGTCTTTCTCTCCAGCCGCTATACTGATGCCTCTACCCTGTGTCAGTCACTGCACTGGTTGCCCATCCAGTACAGGATACAGTATAAACTCAGCACTCTCACCTATAAAGCTCTCCACAGCGCTGCTCCTCCCTACATCTCCTCCCTAGTCTCTGTCTACCGCCCTACCCGTGCTCTCCGCTCTGCTGATGATATCAGACTACATTCCTCAATCATCCAAACCTCCCATGCCCGCCTACAAGATTTCACACGTGCGGCACCAATTCTCTGGAATATGCTACCGCGGGCGATCAGGCACATTCACAACCCTCACAGTTTTAAGAGGGCCCTGAAAATACATCTTCTCGGTCTGGCCTACCAAGATCCCTAACTGCTATCACACACATCTGTCACTCCCTGCACTTGGGCACTCACAGGCACTTATCTGTATATAGATGTACAGTCTGGGTGGCAGGTTCATCCATTTTTCATGTAAACCACCCCCTATTTATGAAACATGGCCGGACCATTGTAAACTTGGCACTTCTTACTGTATGTTTCACCCATACACCCTAATAGATTGTAAGCTCTCACGAGCAGGGCCCTCACACCTTGTGTCTCATTTGTAAGTACTTTTAATGTGTAATGACTGTATGTTTACCCTTGAATTTGTAAAGTGCTGCGGAATATGTTGGCGCTATAGAAATAAAGATTATTATTATTATTATTACTATTATTATGCGTCATAAACTTTAAGGGGTTGTCCAATTTTTATTTTTTTTTAAATAAATTAGAATGATGCTGCTGAAATAAAAGAAAGAAATCTCATACCTTTGTCCTCACCTCCGTTTTAAGATTGCCGCTGTCCTCTGATTCCCTCAGTCTTCTGTTTACTTTCTCCCAGTGGACGTTTTGTCACACCGCTTCAACCACTGATTGGCTGCAGTGATCATGTGCCATTGTTTTACATCACAGATCACAGCTGTTCACTTCCAAACAGTGATGTAAGGAAATGGCATGTGGCCACCACAGTCAATCAGTGGCTGCAGGGGTGATGATTTGACTGGTGGGAGCAGAAAGTAAACAGAAGACCAGGAAGACTGGGGATAACAACAGTGCTGGATTGGAAATTAATAGTGTTGATCGAACTGTTCTAGAACAGTTAAGTTCTAGTAGAACTTATTGAGTTTTTAGATTTCAAACTAAAATGAACATTTTACCGTTCGTTCGAGTAAAGTTCTAGTTCGACACGCCATTTTCAGTTTAGTTTTCAGCGGCTTTCTGCACTTTTGGTAGCCATCCAATCACTTTTCTGCACTTTTGGCGGCCATCCAATCAGTGCAGAACACAGAGAAGTGTCAAAAACGTCATCGCTAAGGTGTAGGGCTCTCATTGGCTGCTAAAATCTCATGACTATGTTATATGTATTTCACTGTTTTGCCTTGTGAACGCCATTTTCAGCTCACTCTCTGTTCTGTACAGACTGCTCTTAGTAAGATAGTATTTCCTCTTCATAGACATCAATAGTTAGGGAGTTTGGTATTGCTGGCTGAATCTTTCCCACACCCAGAAGCTGTTATTTGCAGGCTCACATAATGCCTAACTCTCATATACATGGATATATATTATACAGAATGCTTGGATTTGCTAAATCATACTCAGTGTTCAAAAGTTCCCAAAAGTAATTGTATAACACACCCTCTCCAAATCTCCTATGTGTCAAAGGGGCTTTTGGGCCCTCTCAGGATGCAGGGCTCAGTAGCAGCTGTCAGCGCTGCATCTCCTATAGCTACGCCCCTGTTTTCAAGTTGTCCTCATCTTTTCAGTTAGCCATTGAAAGAAATTAAGTATTTTAGTGTCTCAATTTTTTTCTGTCACTCGTAGAGCCAAATTTTCTTCACTAAGTTGTTCCATGTATCCAGTTTACTGTTATGGATGGTAATAACAGCTTCTTCTCCCCTGTATAGGTATAAAATTAACCAGAACATCTTTTCCCATAGACTTTGATGGGGTTCGAAGTTCGAGTTCGAATAGAACTTTGAACCGAACTCACAAGAGTTCGAGGTTCTAATCGAACTAGAACTTTTTACTGTTCACTTAACACTAGAAATGAAGACAAAGTAAAAAAAAATTGTGTACTCAAGCAGAATCATCCAAAAATTATTTTAAAAATAAGAACTAGACAACCCCTTTAAAGAGGACCTGTGAAATTTCCTGACATGTCTGTTTTAGTAAACACTTGTGTTTGCTGTGAGATAACAATTCTGTAGCATGATCTCTTATAACTCTGTGCTATGCTGTTTTTCTGTTATTCCCTCTAGAAATGTATCATTGACTCTGTCAGCTGGGTGTTCCCATTCCTGTTTTTAAAGAGATATATCCATGACATTGACTGTCAGCACTGATTGGATAATATCTGATTGTGCAGGGGCATTAGTCAATTACATTAGATGCCTTAAAGTGGACCTATCATCCCTGGGAAACCTCATAAAGTAATAGGTAACTAAAATAAAAAGACTTTCTGAAATATGTATTATTAGTAAAAGTAAAACATTTCACCCATAATACTATAACAAGGCTCTGTCCCTTTTCGAAAGGGAACCTGAAATCAAGTGTGGCTGTTCTCAGGCAGCACAATGGATCACTATTTTGACAGCTCAGGAGACTTCCTTCTTTTGAGCTGAAGGAACCCACTGTGAGAGATACAGCATGTAAACACAGGGGGGATGTGTGCTGCTATCTACATGCTAGTTGTTTTTAAATCCCACGATGCATCCATAGGGAATGACAGTGCAAACATAGTCACTTTTTGAATACGTTTGGATTATTTTCTGAATATGAATTCTTTCTGCGCCAAACAAAACAGCGTGGTCGTTTGCACTGTTATTCCCTATAGATGCATTGCAGGGTATCTGTTGGGATACCTTTTTCAGGTATCCCGACAGATATCTATAGCCGGGGTCCCAAATGGAACCAAACTGCAATGTCAACCAAGCCTAGTATGTATTATTAAATAATGTATTATGGAGTAGAAGGAGGAGGATAGAGGCAGCCACTACATATAACCCTGTCATATCTATGTCCTCAGTGTGCTGTGGCTGCTGTTGGGTCTTTGTGTAGAGAATTTAGTAAGATACTCTGACTTAAAGGGGTGATCCCACAAGGCAACATCCTGTAACAGGTCGGCTAATAGCTAGCTACAAGCCGACCATGTTACAACCCTCTTTCCCATTCACTTCTATGGGAGTTCCAAATAGATCCGAGTGAGTGTGCTTCGCTGTATTCGGAACTCCCATGATAGTGAATAGGGAGGGCAGCCAAAGGTGCTCATAGTTGTTATATGGTCGGTTTGTAGCTAGCTATGAGCTGAACTGTTACCAGATGTTCCTTTATGGGAACACGCCTGAGGCAAGTTTTAGCTCAGTACTAGCCTGCCTCAGAGAACGAGGAGATGGCTGCACTTGCACAGATCTCCTCTTTCTTTTCTATGACAGTTTTGAATATAGTTGAGAGCACTCTGGTATATTTGGAACTCCCATAGACATAAACAGCGGAGAGCTACGCTAGTGCAGCAATCTGCTTATACTCTGAGGTCGGCTCTTAGCGAGCTACAAGCTGGCCTTTAACCCATTATAAGCAGCAGCTGCTCATTTAGATGTGTTGTAGGATACACAGCTTTACATGGCTAACAAATAACAATATTCTACATGAAGTAAGGTTCAGACTCCTGGCAGTAGGATATCTCAGTGACTTGCATTATGCTTAATCACTGACCATTGGCATACACTGGTGAATTAATTAACCAGATTTGTGACTCACTTTTCTTTGAATTTATTATAAAATCAGTTCTCTCATTATATTCTATGGACCAGCGCCCCAACTACACTGCAAAGCAGGCAAAGTGATCTGCTCACCGAAATCCTGGCCAGATGTGCGCACACTGCTCCACTCATATGCTGTATATAACCAGCTCCCCCCACACAGAGAAGTAGAGCTCTCACCAGATTGTGACCTCCCTGACGCTGTAATAATGAGGGAAATCATCTGATTTGCTAATAATATGGATTTCAGAAAAGGCTGATCATTTCATTTGCTGTCAATTTCTGAGTTTACTACATAATTAGTGATGGTGATCTTTAATCAAAAACAGGTTGGTAACCACATAGGGCAATATTCTGTGCCAGAAACAGTTCTATGCATCTAAAACATTTTTTATGCAGCATGTTTCTAGAATTTTTACCAACACCATTCATGTTTATGGGATAAATTATTGCCATGAAAGTTTTTAAGCAATACACTCTTAGAGTGTAAGCCCTCACGGGCAGGGACCTCTCTCCTTCTGTACCAGTTGTTAGTTAGTAACTTGTCACCTTGTACTTGTTTGACCTATGTTATGTATGAAACCTGAATGTACAGTGCTCTGGAACCAAGGGCGCTCAAAAAATAAATAATAATAATAATAATAATAATAATACATCATGATTATACTAGCATGTGTGTGAGTGCCTGACCAATATTGCTGCCCATGGGAAGTAACTTTTAGGGCATGTCCCCACGGCACGGGTTTTCGGCCGGTTTTTAGTGGTGGTTCGGGGTTTTGCAGACCGCCTGAAAAACCGGCCGAAAATGAGCAGAACAGGGCTCTATGTTAAACCCGTGCTGCAGTCCCCACTGCACAGGTATTCCGCCCGGCAGTTTTGCCGCCCGCGGTCCGCCCGCAAAACATTGTGTATGCACATTCTTCCAGGGGCGTTGCTAGGGTCCTAAAACATCCGGGGCTCGGGCCCTTTGTGTTTTTCTGGGTAGGGCTGGGTTCACACGACATTTTTCACGCCTCATTGTGAACTGTGGATGTTTTTTTACAGGAAAAACCTTGTGTTCCTGTCACTAATTTTCTGCACATCCCACACAGATCCCGTCCATCTCCTCAGCAGTCACTGTACAGTAAAAATCACCAATGACAAATTTACTTTTCAGAACTTCTCACCTTCATATGACAATACCCCTAAACAGTCACCAAAACATACACCGATACATGGAGCAAATCTACCAGACAAGTGATTGTTACTAAAACCCTCCTACAAAACCAAGACCCAAAACTATTACTACATAAGGATCAAATAATACCGCCAGACCCCACATGTGACTATCAGCTGTACACAGGCTCTGAAGACATATACCACTGCCATACAGTGACCATATAGTGGTAGATACTAGTTGTATGTAGGCTCTGCAGAAATATAAGTGATTACACTGCAGTTACATTTAGTGACTCACAGGAGACGTCTTTTCTGATCAGCGTCGTTCACCTTCCCTTCTCTTCTCCATCCGGTTCACACCTTCATGCTGATTGCTCCCGGCCAATACTCGTCCCTGAGGATTTGGACACAAATATCTTAGAATCCTCACATTTCCAGCAACTCCTTAATTATAGGTATAGCAGTCCCCTCAGTTAGGTATATAGGGGCACTGAAGCAGTATATGGGGCCACAGGCAGGTATATAGGGGCCACAGGCAGGTATATAGGGGCCACAGGCAGTATATAGGGGGCACAGGCAGTATATGGGGGCCATGAGGCAGTATATGGGGGCCACAGGCAGTATATGGGGGCACTGAGGCAGGGATATGGGGGCCACAAGAAGGTATATAGGGGCACTGAGGCAGAATATAGGGGCACTGAGGCAGTATATGGGGGCCACAGGCAGCATATGGGGGCCACAGGCAGGGATATGGGGGCCACAGGCAGGGATATGGGGGCCACAGGCAGCATATGGGGACCACAGGCAATATATGGGGGCCACAGGCAGGGATATGGGGGCCACAGGCAGTAATATGGGGGCCACAGGCAGTATATGGGGGGCACAGTCAGGCATTATAGGGGCACAGGCAGCATATGGGGGTCACAGGCAAGGATATGGGGCCACAGGCAGGGATATGGGGGCCACAGGCAGTATATGGGGGGCACAGACAGCATATGGGGGTCACAGGCAGGCATTATAGGGGCACAGGCAGGGATATGGGGGCCACAGTATATGGGGCCACAGGCAGTAATATGGGGCCACAGCAGGGATATGGGGCCACAGGCAGTAATATGGGGGCCACAGGCAGGGATATGGGGGCCACAGGCAGTATATAGGGGCACAGGCAAGCCTTATAGGGGCACAGGCAGTATATGGGGCCACAGGCAGGGATATGGGGGCCACAGGCAGGCATTATAGGGGCACAGGCAGTATATAGGGGCACTGAGGCAGGTAAACGCTATAAAAATAACATTAATACTCTCCTTAGTTCCCCCCGGCGAGCGCGCTCTGTCCTCTTCAGCCCGCGCTCCTCCGGCAGCTCCTCAGGCGCATGGCCTATGACGCGCTGTACGCCCGAGGAGGCAGCGTCGCGATGACATCACATCATCGCGACGCTGCCGGCTGAGGCGCACGGGGCCGCGGCGGGTCCTCAGCGCTGTGAGGACCCAGCGGCTCCGCAGTGTCGGACCCAGAGCCGGTCCGACACTGTCTGCGGAGCAGGGAGCGCTCGCTCTCTGCTCCGCAGAAGCCCGTAGCTGCATGTGCGTCCAGCGGATGCACATGCAGCTGAAGGGCCAGTCGGTGCTCCAAGCCCACGGCAGCGGCCTGGAGCTCGGGAGACTCGGGGCACAGGGAGTTTTATTCGGGGCCCGAGCCCCGAATAAAACAGTCTAGCGACGCCCCTGCATTCTTCCGTCTGGTTTCCGGACGTAATCTGTGCATCTCAATGTGAAGGGGGAGGGCTTTTCTCTGCTCATCGCGGAGAAAAGCCGCCCCCTCTGCGGCCGTGGGGACGGCCGCAAAACAGTGCAAATACCGGCCGGCGAACCGACCGGTATTTGTCACTTGCCCCTTATGTCCTAACAATATAATATCTAAAGAGGCCGAGAGCTGCTTTTGTTGTTACGCTCAGCCCAACAGGCGCTGACAATGTGGCATTCAGGTTTTTAATGTTTTACACAGAATCCCATGCATGTTATCAGTAAATCAGCAAAGTCATTAAACACAATAGGGCAATTTATTATGGCATTACGCCAGAATTGTGGCGCAATTTTTTACCAAAATACTAGCATACGTGCTTTACACTACATTGATTATCTGTTTAGACAGTTTTTAAACACTTCTGGCCTAATCCAATAAAAGGAGCATGGCCGTGATAAAAGTGGTGTAGCTCAACGTGCAAAAAAAGTGCCAGAATTATAGCACAACTGATGGCACAAACTAAGCAAACTAGTAAACTTTGGGTGACATGTATGAACTTTGGCACTGTCCTGCATAATCGTTTGTTAGGTAAATTAGAATCCATTGGGTTAGAGATAACAGTGTAATTGGATTAAAAACTGGCTGCTGGATCGTACTCAGAGAGTGGTGGTAAATGACTCCTATTCTGAGTGGTCTCCGGTTGTGAGTGGTGTGCCGCAGGTCTCAATATTAGATCCTCTCTTATATAATGTATTTATTGACAATATAGTGGAAGGGATCGATAGCAGGGTATATATTTTTGTAGATGTCACCAAGCTATGCAGGGTAGTGCAATCTATGGAAGATGCTCATAAATTGCAGGCAGACCTGGACACACTGAGTGCTTGGCATCCACTTGGCAAATGGGGTTCAATGTGGATAAATTTAAGGTTCTGCATCTGGGTAGAAATAATCTACAGGCATCCAATGTCCTAGGGGGAGAAAAACTTGGAGAATCGCTTGCTGAGAAAGATCTGGGTGTTATTGTAGATCATAGACTACAGAACAGCATGCAATGTCAATCAGCTGCCTCTAGGGCTAGTAAGATATTGGCATGTATTAAAAGAGGCATGGACTCGCTGGACAAGGATGTAATTCTACCGCTGTACAATGCATTGGTGTGTCCTCACTTAGAATATGCTGTTCAGTTCTGGGCCCCAGTTTTTAGAAGAGATGTAATGGAGCTAGAGAGAGTACAAAGACAGGCAACCAAACTTATAAGGGGAATGGAGCATCTTAGTTATGAGGAGAGGTTAGTAGAATTGAACTTATTTAGTCTTGAGAAAAGACGGCTTCGGGGGACATGATTAATATATATAAATGGTCCCTACAAAAAGTTTGGGGAAAAATTATTTAATGTGAAGCCCCCTCAAAAGACAAGGGGACATTCCCTTCGAATAGAGAAAAAAGGATTCAATCTCCAGAGAAGAAGGGCGTTCTTCACTGTAAGAACTGTGAATCTGTGGAATAGCCTGCCTGAGGAGCTGATCACAGCAGGAACTGTAGAGATTTTCAAGAAAGGCTTAGATACCTACCTGGAACTAAAGAATATTAATGCGTACGTAGCCATGTAAAATTCTGGATCCTGGCTGGTGGAGGCTCTGGGGTCAGAGATATGGTCTCCACTGGAGCAGATTGGTTCTTGCCTTGTGGGTTCCAGGGCATTAACCAGTGGTGAGGCTGGGCTTAAAGTCCTTGTCTCTCTCCCTCACCCACATTTTCCCCACCCTTGGTTGAACTTGATGGACACGTGTCTTCTTTCAACCGAACTAACTATGTAACTCAATTGCATTGTGCACTTTAGTAATGTAGAATGTGCCTGTATGTATGACCCTGTTCTTCTGTAAGTCATACATACAGGCACATTGTAGTGCTAATACGACAAGTCTAGCTCAGGCACCACCTTTAACTTGGTCTTAACTTTTCTGTGCCTAGATTTGACGTCAAAGATTCATAATTGTGTAGTATCAAACGCCCACATCTTGGGCGCATTAAAAAGTGCCGTGGATGCTGCAAAATGCGCCTACTTTGGGAGTACACCTGCTCATGAACAAGAAATTTTCAGCACTCGTGCTCGGGGTAAATTAGAAAAAGTTGATGGCCTGAAACGCGTCAACAAGATGTAGTGTTTCTGTGATTTTAAAATCCTTTTGACTTTTGTCCAATAAAGTGCGTTTTTTCAACTCATCAACTTTTTCTAATTTACCCCGAGCACGAGTGCTGAAAATTTCTTGTTCATACTTCTGCTTTGGATCCCACAGTCGGATACCTACCTCTCTTCAGTGCACCGTGTGTGGAAGGGGAGCAGTCAGATCCTATATGGACTTCAAATGCCGGTGAGCGTTTTCTGTTTTCTTTTTATTGTTACACCTGCTCATACATGTAGGGAGACATGTATGAAAGGGTTTTTCACTCTTTACTGGTGTAAAATGTGCCAAAAGTAAGCACTGTTCACAAGACTTTAATGCGCCTAACATGTAGGGCGTTCTGGGGGCATGTCGCACCACACTCCTAATATTAGACACATATATGAATGCGTGTCAGCAAAACTTGTGTGTGCATAAGGCTGGGCTTTTTGTAGAAAAGGAAGATAAGAGTAAGTTGAATTTTCTATTTTGAAGAAATAAAGTATCATATCAATGCTACTATTATGTGAAAACATACATTGTATAATGGAACGTTTTGCAACATTCTTAATTACAGGATGCTAAGGCTGAATTCACGTATTGCAGTTAGACTGCATTTTTTGTGGTACTTTTTAAAAAATTCTGCCAGTCTGCAAGATCATGGAAAACCACAGCAAAACTGTATTATCTTAAACTCATCATTACCACATTAATTGCTGTGTATTTCTGCAAAAAAAGCACCAAAAGCGCATCAGAAACGCAATAAAAACCGCTCTATGTGAAAGCACCCTTACCCAAAAGTCTATCCTGACCCTGGCCAACGTATATGTGTACAGCTTGATACCGTATATACTCGAGTATAAGCTGACCCGAGTATAAGCTGAGGCACCTACTTTTGCCACAAAAACCGGGAAAGCTTATTGACTCGAGTATAAGCCTTGGGTGGAAAATGCAGCGGCTACTGGTGAATTTTAAAAATAAAAATAGATACCAATGAAATTACATAGGCAGGTATAGGCAGTTTAATGTCCCCCATAGGCAGGTATAGGCAGTTTAATGTCCCCCATAGGCAGATATAGGCTGGTATAGGCTGTTTCATGTCCCCCATAGGCAGGTATAGGCAGATTAATGTCCCCCATAGGCTGATATAGGCTGGTATAGGCAGCTATATGTCCCCCTAGGCAGGCTATAGGCAGGCAATTGCCCCCATAGGCAGGTATAGGTCCTCATAGGCAGGGTATAGGCAGGTATAGGTCGTTCTAGGCTGGTATAGGCAGGTATAGGTCCCCCTAGGCAGGCTATAGGCAGGTATAGGTCGTCTAGGCAGGCTATAGGCAGGTATAGGCAGGCATAGGTCCCCCTAGACAGGCTATAGGCAGATATAGGTCACCTAGGCAGGCTATAGGCAGGTATATGCAGGGTATAGGCTGGCATAGGTCACCCTAGACAGGCTATAGGCAGGTATAGGTCCCCTAGGCAGGTATAGGCATTACTAGGCAGGTATAGGCAGGCTATAGGCAGTACTAGGCAGGGATAGGCAGTACTAGGCAGATATAAGCAGGCTATAGGTCGGGTATAGGCAGGTATAGATAGTACTATGCAGGTATAGGCAGTACTAGGCAGGTATAGGCAGTACTTGGCAGGTATAGGGCAGGTATAGATAGTACTAGGCAGGTATAGGCAGTACTAGGCAGGTATAGGGCAGGTATAGGCAGTACTAGGAAGGCTATAGGCAGGTATAGGCATCGTTTTAAAACAAAAAACAACCACTTACCTCGATCCCCGCTGCTCCGTCTCCCGGGCGCGCTCCTCGGTCTTCCCGGCACAGGCGGGTGACGTCATCAGGCCGCGCATGCAGCGTGATGACACACGCTGCCTGTGCCGGAAACTCCGGACGGCCGCGAGTTTGCGGCCGCCCGGAGTCCACTGCGGAGCAGGGAGCACTTGCTCTCTGCCCCGCAGTGGGTATCTCTTCTCCTGCATGCGCTCCGGAGGAGTCGCATGCAGGGGAAGAGATCGCTGACAGCGCCTGGGCCACCGCAGCGCCCGAACGCTGTCAGCTGACTCGGGATTCAGTTATATGCGCTCTCTGAGGAGCCACATATAACTGAAGCGTCCCTGTCGGCGCACTAGCCATCGCAGCCCGAGCGCCGACAGTGACTCGAGTATAAGCCGAGGGGGGATTTTTCAGCACATTTTTTGTGCTGAAAAACTCGGCTTATACTCGAGTATATACAGTATATATATATTGAATAGCTCTCTCTTGTAATAAGCCCTGCACCCACATTTTGTTGGAGATAATCAGGAGAGTTAATACTTTTATTGGATTGTGTATCCATACTTGTCAGATTTGTTCCAGAATCTTTTTTGCTACTAATACTTGGTTCAGATATGCGTTGGAGGTCGGGAAAGATGGAAAAATAGGGCAGCAAGCTATGCTATTTGTGCCATCTAAACTTCAGACACAAGGGCGTGTATGTCCGAACGGAACCTCCAACACAAATATGAACCAAGCATAATTCATCTGTTTGGGGCTTGCAAATATATATGTATGTACTATAGAATCAACCCAATTCAAATATATGCAACTGCTTCTTGTGTGAATATAACCTCAAAGTGATATTCCTCACATTCATACTTTATATTAAAGTACTTAAAAAATGTTAACCATAGAACGTTAATCAAAATGAATGAAAGTGATTTATCTGTTCCAGCAGTAATGCGTCTAGAATTGCCGCCTAGAATTGAAATCTATAGCATCGTACGGTTCTAGTGTGCCCCGCCTCCCGTACGCCCCCCGAAATCAGGCGCAATACAAAGTGCCACGGACGCCCTGTAATGTGCCTCATATTGGCATGGGAGACATTTACACCTATTGCGAATATTGTTATATTGTTATTGAGGTCGCACCACACTCCTAATATTAGACACATATATGAATGCGGGTCAGCAAAACTAGGCGTAACTTCAAACTCTTGGGCCCCAGTGCAAAAAGTGAAATAGGGCCCCCAGCTACCATGTGCTATTTACAATACCGGTGTCGTCATATGTGACAGAACGGCTTTTGGGCCCCCTCATGCTCCTGAGCCCGGTAACGACTGCTATCGCTGCACCTCTTATAATGACGCCCCTGGTAGACCACTATTTCATTGTGGTCTGTCAGAGCCTGAGTAGTGAGTGGAGCTAGATTTGCTATTACGGCAAAAAATGTCCACTATTTCTCAACTTACACCAGTACAATACTAAAAAGTAATTTCTGATAATGATCAAATTATATAAAATCATTTCAATTTAACGACAAATTTTATCATATAAAATTAATATAAAAATTAATATATAATATCCCAAAAATATAAAAATATCTCCTATTAAATGTATTTAAAATTAATAGATTCTCTAAAACTAATTTTACATTAAACAACCCACTGATGATGTTCAGATTTTGTACTACATGAAATTTATGTTTGCTGCTCTCACCCTTTATTCTACATACAGCAAGAGCCAGCACACCACAGGTGTTGCTGGCACCTGTGCTCCAACAAGCATGATCACTACCATAGTTTCTATTCACTGACATGCTATTCTAATGACTTTTATTTTCACCCTATATATAGGGTATACGCATGCTTGCCACATTACTAATGCACCTAAGTTCCATAATGCGCCAAACACACAGATGAGGCGCGATGAACTTTAGACACCATTTATAATTGCACAAAATCCACTTTCATACATTCAGGTGCATTATACACTTTGCACAATGCACTTCTATGCGCCTATTTACATGTCTCCCCTAGAGAACAAGACTGCGACAGTTTTTAGACCGAAAAGACACCAGAATACTGGCGCAACCGCGTTAATACTTGTCGCTCTTAGACTTGACAGTTGAAACATGCGATAAATCTGGTGTACTTTAAGACTTTCTAATCTAAGGGCGACATGTAAGTATGGGGCTGAGCCAGTATTCTGGTGTTCCTCCAGCCCAAAAACTGGCACAGCCCTGTTCTCTAGATATATGAGCAGGC
The DNA here is from genome assembly GCA_025379985.1 of Phyllomedusa bahiana. NCBI lineage: Eukaryota > Metazoa > Chordata > Amphibia > Anura > Hylidae > Phyllomedusa > Phyllomedusa bahiana. The sequence goes on along the minus strand of JAODAL010001351.1, from coordinate 139,754 downwards.
GCACTCCAATAGTAGGTGCATTTTGCGGCGCCTGCAGCACTTTTTAATGCGCCCAAGATGGTCGTGGCATTCTGGAGGCGTGTTGCGCCACAACCGTATGATTCTACATATTTATGTGTGATGTAATCATCATGTACATGAAAAGGGGCAGGTTCTGTAATTGACATTGTAGGTGCCCTAGGTTACATACATCTTCTCCAGGCACAACTTTTCTTACTGCACAGGGGTAGTCAAGAATTCTGGTGTATGTATTAACAAGACTTTGCCAATATATATGAAGTCTATGCAACACTTTTATTGGGGAAGGCTGCTATCAAGGGAAAATTACTTCCCCCAACACTGGAAGAAGAGGACAGTGTACATGTAACCAGCCCTAGAGCCACTGGAACCATGATACTACACAATTATGAATCTTGGACGTCAAACCTAGCAAGTGCAAAAACAACAAACATAATAAGTCCTGGAAAATCCCTTTAATGCTGGGTTCTGGAGAAGGGTCGTTGATCCTGGGATTTATTCTGATTTTCAGATTGGAGTCGGGAAGGATTCTTTTCACTTAAATGAGAACAATTGGCTTCTACCTCATACGGTTTTTGCCTTCTTCTGGATCAGCACTATAACACACTGGATGCATGTCTGTCTTTTTTCGGCCTTACAAACTATGTAACTATAAATACTTGGCATATTAATAATCATCTGCCAAGTTGTAATAAATTATTTTGCTCGACCAATCACAAAACATTTTGTGGACCAATTGGTAAGGTTAACCACACAATGATTTATCCAAACTCTGTAACTGTACACCAGGGCAGACTGAGAGTGATTAAGGGCCCCATCCATCAACCACAAGACCCAGGACACAATTAATTGTGATTAAAAATGCATTTGAGAAAAGTTACCACTTATTTTTTTCATTAGTTTGTAAGTGCTGTAATTGACCGAGAGGCTGTGGGCTCTTCTGGCCATAGGTCCCCAGGCCTGCCCTAATGTACGAATGGTCATGTAGCCCCTGACGTTAATGACTGTACTCAATACTATTAATGTGTCATGATCAGATCCCCCGAGACTGGTGGCAAATATGCTTAACATTTTTGTTTTTACTTTTTTATTGATAACTATGACTGATTATATAGCCTAGCAAAGACTGACTAAGGTGAATGCTTGGTCTGCATGCTCCATCCCTGCTCATGTGTAAATGAGTACTTACGAATATCAAGTTTTGCACTATGTTGTGTCTGAGAAGGGAGGAAAGAGAATATTACTTTCCAACAATGTTTTCTACTCTCCAATGACCAATATACTATAAGGTTTATTGCTTTCTTTGATGGGAACTCCCTTGAGTAATAATAACCATCAGGATGACATTTTCCAATAACCACAGTTAATCATGTACAGTAGATATATGCACATTGAAGTGCACAGTGCTCCAGACTAAAAACTGAAAAATTTAGAACCAAATACATTTTTTAGTCTCCAATTTTAAATACATGTGTAATTAATGTTATACGAGATATAATTATGCATCACTCTAAAAAACGGTGCCCCAGTAGTTTTTTGTGCCCAGAAGCATCGACCATTCTTGATCTAGTTCTGTCCGTGCTTAGACCAACTTGGGACAGGGACATGAGGAGAAGCCTGGAGTAACAACTGGGAATGCATGACCAGTTTATTGCTTAGATTAAATGGCCGTAGCACCCAGCAAAGGCATATAATTACATTAAGCCATGGTGGAATAGAAATGGGTGGATTTATGGATATTTTGAGAATGCTGAGAGACCTCAATATCAATAAGGTTTGTTTGAAATATTACTGCATATAAAACACTGTGCATGTTAGGGCTTAGCATTTATCTTCTATGTCTGCTATATACTAGCCAATTTTTATAAGATTATTTATCGAAGTACAAGTGTCATTATCACTATGCTAAAAATGGCAAATGTCTATGACTGCACCAACTAAGTGGCCACCCCAACCTGTGAGAGGGACACAATCTGGATCCTAGAGAATCAGCAGGAGAAGAGGAAGTCGGCACAAGTAATTGGCTGACAAGTTACGTAGAGATGCCTATTTGTAATTCGCTTCCTGCTCTGACTTACAACAAAAATGAGGAGCTGTTTAAGGCATTGTCCACAAGTTGAATACTTGCAATACTCAAGACCGAAGGAAAATGATTCCCATAGACCTGAATAGAAAATATGCACTGTAGTTCATACAACAGTTATTTCTGGTGGATTTACTTTTTAAAACCAACGTACGGAAAAAGAAAAACTTAGAACATGTTCATTCTTTGGTCGTATTCCACGTGGAAAGTATGTGGAAATTTACTATTGATGTCAATAGGGATGGCTAAAAACGTCATGTAATACGTACCCAATTTGTATGGGGTTTTTAATACAGATCCGCATCTAAAAAGATATAGAAGCGAATGTTAGGCGTTTCTGACTGTAAACAACGGGTAAAAAAATTTGCCTAAATCCACATGCAATAAACAAGTGAAATTGTAAAAGCGTCAAGGGACACAGTTTTCAATGGCAGAATCCGATGAGTAAATTTTACTCGTCGTCTGAACGTCCCCAAAGCTTTGGTGATCTTGAGTATTTGTATACCTCGCTGGCATTGTAGATGACAAAGGATTAGGGTTTTGCATTAACTAAGTTAGGCAGTGTTTAATTATTATTTTTTACATTTCTGTAGTACTATGCAATTTGGGTTTGTCTTTTGACATACTCTTTGTGTCATCCTATTTTCTCGCACAATCTGTTGTTTTCTATCTATTAGTATATCTTTAAAACATTATCCCACAGTATAGTGTGGCGAGGCTGAGGTAGAACCATAGAGTCTGTAGGGCAAACATTGTCCCTTATGGTTGATCACGCTTTTATCTTCTGTACAAAAAGCATATATATTTGGAAAATAGACCAAACATAGTCCAAAAGAGACTACATTCTCTACATACTACAGACTACATACTGCCTCTGCCAGTAAATGCTTTTTTTAAAGTACACTGAATGATACCACCAACAGAGGCCAAAAACACTTTGATAACAATGTGCACAAAGGTTTGCATGACAAATACAGCACTGCTAGGGGCCGTTCACACGGCACAGGACAACGACTGGTCGGTGGTTCCAACCGGGATTTGTACTGTTTTCGTCCCATGCACCCGGCCGCCGGGGGACAGCTTTTCTCCGCGGTTTAAGGAGAAAAGCCCTCCCCTTCACATAGGCATGTTCATATTACGTCCGAAAACCGGACAAACGAATGAACATACTCTATGTTTTTCGGACCGCCTGTGGTCTGAAAAACCGCTGGGCGGAAAATCCGTGCTGTGAGGACCGCCACGCAGATTTTTCATTAAGGTCCGTGTAAAAGTTTTTCAGACGGTTTTCAAAACCAAAAACCGGCTGAAAAACCGTGCCATGGGGACATGGCCTTACATCTGTGGTACAGAACTACAGTGACTTTCAGACGTTTTTAGAAAAAGATCAGCTTTTTTTGCAGTGTTTTTTCCTGGCAAAAAGGGCAGATATATGCTGTAGGTCAAAAAGGAAATAGAAAATGCACTACAAACCGGTTTTGACAACTTATCTACCTTTTGAGCCATTTGTAGTTTTTGTTTCTCAAAAGGTGGGTGCTTTCTCATAGGCTACTATATAGAAGAGAAAAAAAGAAATACAAAAATTCAAGTCTGAAAAAAAAACACTCAAAAGATGTTTGCAAGGGAGCATCCACACGGCAGTGACAAAATAGCAGTCTTAAGAATCCAGGCGGTATTTTGTCGTCTTTAGCAACAGAATGAGCATGCTCTGGATTTAAAGGACTGCAGCATGTTATGTCTGAATGCTGAAAAAGTCAGCAGCATGTGGATGAGATTTATAAAATCTCATCAATTTGCCTGCTATTGTAATCCGTTCTAGATTTTACCTGTTGAAATCCGTAATTATAATCTGCTACAATTCTGCACTTGCTCATTTACTCTCACTATTTCACTAGTATTTGTTAAAGTATAATAGCAGTCAACCTTTGGCAGGTAGTTAATATACAGTCATGGCCAAAAGTTTTGAGAATGACACAAATCTTATATTTTCACATGATCTGTTGCCCTCTGGTTTTTATGTGTGTTTGTCAGATGTTTTTATCACATACAGAAATACAAGTGCAATCATATTATGATTAACAAAAGCTCAGTTAGAATGAGTTAATGCAGCAAGTCAATATTTGCAGTGTTGACCCTTCTTCTTCAGGACCTCTGCAATTCTCCTGGCATGCTCTCAATCAACTTCTGGACCAAATCCTGACTGATAGCAGTCCATTCTTGCACAATCAATGCTTGCATTTTGTCACAATTTGTTAGTTTTTGTTGTCCCACCTGTCTCTTGATGATTGACCACAAGTTCTCAATGGGATTAAGATCTGGGGAGATTCCAGGCCATGGACCCAAAATCTCTATGTTTTGTTCCCTGAGCCATTTAGTTATCACCTTTGCTTTATGGCAAGGTGCTCCATCATGCTGGAAAAGGCATTGTTGATCACCAAACTGCTCCTGGACGGTTGGGAGAAGTTGCTCTTGGAGGACATTCTGGTACCATTCTTTATTCATGGATGTGTTTTTTAGGCAAGACAGAGAGCCGATTCCCTTGGCTGAGAAAGCAACCCACACATGAATGGTTTCTGGGTGCTTTACAGTTGGCATGAGACAAGACTGGTGGTATCGCTCACCTTGTCTTCTCCGAACAAGCTGTTTTCCAGATGTTCCAAACATTCGGAAAGGGGATTCATCTGAGAAAATGACTTTACACCAGTCCTCAGCAGTCCACTCCCTGTACCTTTGGCAGAATATCAGTCTGTCCCTGATGTTTTTTTCTGGAGAGAAGTGGCTTCTTTGCTGCCCTCCTTGACACCAGGCCTTGCTCCATGAGTCTCCGCCTCACAGTGCGTGCAGATGCACTCACACCTGCCTGCTGCCATTCCTGAGCAAGCTCTGCACTGCTGGTAGCCCGATTCCGAAGCTGAAACACTTTTAAGAGACGGTCCTGGCGCTTGCTGGTCTTTCTTGGGCGCCCTGGAGCCTTTTTGGCAACAATGGAACCTCTCTCCTTGAATTCCTTGATGATGCGATAGATTGTTGACTGAGGTGCAATCTTTCTAGCTGCGATACTCTTCCCTGTTAGGCCAGTTTTGTGCAGTGCAATGATGACTGCACGTGTTTCTTTAGAGATAACCATGGTTAACAGAAGAGAAACAATGATGCCAAGCACCAGCCTCCTTTTAAAGTGTCCAGTGGTGTGATTCTTACTTAATCATGACAGATTGATCTCCAGCCCTGTCCTCATCAACACCCACACCTGTGTTAATGGAGCAATCGCTGAAACGATGTTAGCTGGTCCTTTTAAGGCAGGCCTGCAATGAAGTTGAAATGTGTTTTGGGGGAAAAAGTTCATTTTCTAGGCAACTATTGACTTTGCAATTAATTGCTGTTAAGCTGATCACTCTTTATAACATTCTGGAGTATATGCAAATTGCCATTATAAAACCTGATGCAGTAGACTTTGTAAAAAATTAACATTTGTATCATTCTCAAAACTTTTGGCCATGACTGTATGTATTGCTGGTGGTTTAGAGACAATTAGCACATCGATGCTTAGTAAATATGCCTTGTGAATTGTCACTTAGTGTCAGCTAGCTTTAGGCCTGTGCAAGACCTTACTGTTTTGGACTCCACTGTCATGGCATTCTTTTCTGTGTGATGAAGAGACCTTAATCACTGTAAGGGTATGTTCACATGGTGTATTGCGATGTGTTTCTGTACGCGCCACAATACACCTGTTGTTGAAAGTAAGCGCTGGCCAAGCCTCCTATTACTTTTTTTTCCCTGAAAGAAGTGACATGTCGCTTCTTTTTATGGGCGCATAGTATGCGCTTGGGAATAAGTCGGGTTATACCGTATTTGCAGGGTGTACTTTGGGCGAATTGCAGTGCAAATATGCACTGAAGTACGCCCCGCAAATACGCCATGTGAATATACCCTTAGACACTGGACACTGGCTTTAGCACAACCATCACTATAGACATGGTGTAGCTGGATAACCTATCCAGGATTTTGGATATAGAGATTGGAGCTTTCTCTATACCACAACATAAAGCTTTCAGTGTGTGCATTAGAGCCATGAAGCATGAATAAATATCCTGGGGGAGTGGAGACTAAATGCCAAGTGAGGGTCAGAGGAAACAAAGACTGAATAATACTAAGAAAATAAGTACATACAGAGATATTAGCCTGGGAGAGCCCTTTAAAGGTATCATTCAAGCAGCAGGACAAGTATGCCAAAGACTAGACCCATTATTCAGATCTTAGAACAGAACCCTGAGTATTCGCTCAGCTATATTTGGAATTGCCATAGAAAAGAATGGCAAGCTATCAGCCGACCTGAAAAGGGGATTTTGCTTAGTGGTAAAACCCTCTTTAACTTTAACCATGTTGTCTATGGTATTAAAAAAATATTGGTTAAGGCTGATGGAAATCATCTCCATTTTCAACATGCATTCTTAGTCAATAGTGGTTAATAATTGTAACAGTATTGTACATGTATGTTTCATACAGTAGGAACAATTTTCCTGCAGAGAAATAGTGGAAAATACATTTTTCTATATGCCTCTTTATAGAAGCATTATGGTCAAGAATTAGCCAGGTTACAAACACTTAGTACTCTGAGAAGTTCTGAAAGTGTCCAGAACAGTATGGATATGTGAAGGGTGGGGGAGGTGGAGCAGGAGCAATGAACTTGCAGACTAAGCACTGCTCATCATCATTGAGTTTTCCTTTTTATACAACTTTTCAGATTTTATATAATGTTGCATTTTATGGTATGTTTTATTTGTATCTTTGACTTTGCTGCATATAACGGTAGTTGGGTCCTGATAACGGAGTATTCTTAGTGTGCTCCAGTTGATAAGGAAACAGGCAGGCACTTAAGTATTTGTCTCCTAGAAACGCATTGTAGTGATTGTCATGAAACATCTGCTCATCCTCTGACAGACTGGATGTTTTGAAAGGAGCACTAACCATCAATTAAATTAGAGCTATTATCTGCATGGAATACAGAGAAGGACAAATTTTCCCCATATACAAGCTTATAGCTGAAGAATGAAAGCAATTACAGATGTATCCATCCGTCACAAAAGGCTACTTGAGCAGAGATGTTCACACACCTTTTTCATTATTACACTGGTTCTGTCACCTAAGCTTTTTACCCACAAAAGCTACTAGAACACAAGCAAAATGTCCAGCATGAAACCACCATTCTTAAAATGGAAAAAATTCCAGAGCTTTATTTAGAGAAGGTTAAAAAAAATCCAAACATGATGTCAACAAAATCCCATCTAAGCCAACGCGTTCCGGAGCTATGCTCCTTATTCATGGCATGCGCACAAAAGCTACTGTTCACATATCAAAGTTCATGTATAGAGCAATGTTTTTTGTGTTTATTAAAGTTTATGTTCATCAATTAAAGGATAATGATATGAACTATAGATTTGTACAGTACTTACCTTTGATATATAGATGATCCAATGCTATAGCAAAGAATTTGGAGGATATATAAAGAAAGGTAGCCCCCAGGGTGATTAGCTGATTGACCTAGGTCCCACTCCCCCATCCCAGACAACAACTGATTTTAGCTAGGGTAAGCCTCAGCCGTCCAGGCGTTTACTCTACAACATGTAGTATAATGTGCCAGACATTCCCATGAATGACCTTCCTTGTAATACAAGAAGAGCTTAAAGAGAACCTATCAGGTGGTTTATGCCGCTCTATCTGAGAACAGAATATGATAGAGGAGAGAAGCGGAGCTCTGTGATATATAGGTTTATATGATAGAGGAAGAGAAGCTGAGCTCCGTGATATATAGGGTTATATGATAGAGGAGAGAAGCTGAGCTCTGTGATGTATAGGGTTATATGATAGAGGAGAGAAGCTGAGCTCTGGGATATATAAGGTTATATGATGAGGGAGAGAAGCTGCTCTGTGATTATGGTTATATGATAGAGGAGAAAGCTGACTCTGTGTTTTATAGGGTTTATGATAGAGGAGAGAAGCTGAGCTTGTGATATATAATGTTTTGATAAGGGAAGAAAGAGCTCTATGATATATAAGGTTATATGATAGAGGAGAAGCTGAGCTCTGTGATGTATAGGGTTATATGATTTGGAGCAGGATTTCTCAGTAAAAGCAGCGAATATCCTGACTGGACTCCTTAACAGACAGTGGGAGTGCTGCTTATTAAACCCACATACAGTGATTGACAGCTTTTCCTGCATATGTGTGTGTACAGCTCTAACTGTCAATAATGCTTTGTGGATGTGGTTAGTAGTAGTTTTACTTTCAGTTTGATTTTTTTTGTCTGCTTTTTACTCAGAATCCTGCTCCAAATCATATAACCCTATATATCACAGGGCTCAGCTTTGTTCCCTCTATCACATCCTGCTCCCAGATATGCAAAGGCGGGACAGTTCAAAATACAGTAAAAAATGCAGAAAAGAGCTGATTGGTTGAACTGGCGGGGGCTTGGATATTCCGGCCAATCAGAATAGGAGCCACAGTGAACCATTATAACCTATGGAGAAGTATTGACCAATCAAATGCAAAGGCGGGACAGTTCAAAATACAGTAAAAATGCAGAAAAGAGCTGATTGGTTGAAGTAGCGGGGGCTTGGCTATCCCGGCCAATCAGAGCGCGAGCTACTTTGTCCCATTGTAGTCAATGGACAGATCGAGGCACTGAAATCTCCGCACCGTGAGGCATGGAGTATTAGTAAATAAATCGTTTTTATTAAGTGTAAAACATCCGAAAAAGAGCTCAAACCTTCTAAAAATATACATAAATAAAATCACTAACAACACGTTTGTCGCCGAGACCGGCGCAACATCGGGAATTGGGATATTCGAAATTGCCGGGAAATACAGTAATTCAAATTCTTTAAGCTCTTCTCATTGGTCGGCATAAACCAGCCAATCAGAATAGGAGCGACCGTGAACCATTATATCCTATGGAGAAGTATTGACCAATCACATGAAAAGGCGGGACAGTTCCAAATACAGTAAAAAAGGCAGAAAAGAGCTGATTGGTTGAGCTAGTGGTGGCTTGGCTATCCCGGCCAATCAGAGCGCGAGCTACTGTGTCTCATTGTAGTCAATGGAGAGATCGGGGCACTGAAATCTTGGCTCTCAGCGCCGTGTGGCATGGAGTATGATTAAAAAAAATCATTTTTATTAGGTGTAAAATATCTGAAAAAGAGCCTAAACCTTCTATAAACATAAATCAATCAATTCCCTAACAACGCGTTTGTCGCCGAGACCGGCGCTACATCAGGAATTGGGATATAGAGAATTGCCAGGAAATACAGTAATTCAAATTCTGTAAGCTCTTCTCATTGGTCGGCATAAACCAGCCAATCAGAATAGGAGCAACAGTGAACCATTATAACCTATGGAGTAGTGTTGAGCAATCAAATGAAAAGGCGGACAGTTCAAAATACAGTAAAAAAGGCAGAAAAGAGCTGATTGGTTGAGCCCAGGCGGCAGATATGAATCCACCAATCATATGTAGTGCGTCTATTTTGAGTGGAGCAAGAAGGGCGCGATAGAAGGGCGCCCTAAAAGTTATTACTGTCTATGGGAAATATTCTAGTACTGTGATTGGTTGGGGGGAAGAGGGGCTCGTCCAGCTTAGCCAATCAGCGGGTGAGCTACCTTCTCATAGAGTTCTATGGGGAAAAGAAATGCAGAGCGAGCTCTGTTTGTGATTGGCTAAGTTAAAAGAGGCGCGGTTATTTGGGCCAATGGGAGAGCGAGCGACGCTCTTATGGGTTTTCTAATGCAATCTATAATAAAACTGTACATGGCCGAAATCAAATGATAAGACTCACAAAGTTGTACCGATGTGTATATAAAATGAAGAATAATATGGGGGTAACGAAAAGACGTGATCACTAGTACACTATTCTGCAATACTAATGTTTTGCAGAACAGGGTGCAATTACAGCTCCCCTACACCGTATTTCTGTAGGTCCTTTAGTAAACTTCCGGCTGCAATGACTTTCAATCGGTGCCCCCTTTCCCAATTGCATTGTGGGGGAGCCAGTTGGGAGATGGAAAGTGGCACGCACATTCTTCATAATTGCCTAGATGCAGCAGCTGTAACAGCCAGCATCAGCTGTGTATGGAGCAGACTCGACTCCTGAGCTTGCTTCATACATCCTTGCACCCCCTTTCTGATAGGCTTTCTCATACCTACTCCCTTGGTGGTCACCTACCTCTGTCTACCTGATTTCCCAGCTTTGCTTCACTGTTTACAGTGCCTTCTTATTTGCAATTTAACTTAACTTGTATGTTCACTTTGTATTTCATGACTGATCAAATTTAGGAGGAAAATAATGTCAGAAATTAGGAAAGTATACAACAAAATAATTACACCAGGTATTCTAGCGTAAATGTATTGAATAAATGGGGTTCAGTATAAACACCATACTTTTTAGATATCCCCACCACTTTTTTTGCATAAGCATTGAGTAGATCATCTTATTAAGGCCATTAAATAGTGCCCTACCTATACTGCCGGTGTTACAATATGTGAAAGTGATATTCATGCAAGAATATCCTAAATTGAAGGCTAGTCTTGATGCTAAATCTAAAATGCAGTCTGGTAGTTTAAAGTATACATAGGGTTGTTCTTGCATTTATACATTGTGGGTAAGGAAAGTAATCTTGTAGGTTTATGTTTAATTATGTATGACCTGTTTTCCAGACTACTGTATGGCCGCTAATGTTCTCATGCTCTCCTTTGTCACCTTGGGCTTCTAGCCATGAAGAGCTTACACTGTTTGTTACATATATTTAGATATTTTTAAAATACAGAAAAGATCATGTCTATATCATTAATATTATTTCTATTTCCGGTTTAAATTTACTTTTGGAAGATTTGCATTTTCCACATATTATTGGTTAAAGCAGGAGTATAAAGCTCGGCCCACATATGCTTATATGAACACATTTGGTATATGTACCCGTAGTAGCCATAGGCCCCCATTCCCCTGACAGAGGGCAAAAAACCTGTCCTTTTACCCTCTATTATGGTGGTACATGTCAGCAAAACAGTTTTTTACTGTAAAGAAAAGCAAACCAAACTGTCCTTTCCTGTACATCAGGCCAACACAACATTTTTATTACCACTGTGTCCAATAATTGACGTATGACTATATAGTGGCATAGGCCATAACCTTCTGTCAGGGAATACTCCCAACATACTGTATACCTCCAACACAAAGATTTGAACGAAATATAAATAGTGCCTAAATTAAGGAAACCTAGGTTTTAATGAAAATAGTGTAACAGGAAACTCCTGCCCTAACTATAACACATCACTTATAGTATTGGTTTCATCATAAAGGTTCTGTTCCATTACAGATTATTCAATTGGACAAATGTGCTGCGCAATACGTGGCAGAACTCCGAGGCATACCCTTGCATTTCTGCTGCATATTTGACTTTCTGTTGTAGTGTTGTAGTGTTGTAGAGGGGTTAATCCCTGTCCTGGCTACCAGTTACAAAACGTGACATGCCATATCTGGTTACCACTATGAATGTTTTTAAAATCCAAACCAGAAAAAACAACAAGCCGTAGTTCATAGAATGATCTATGGTGTTGATTCCCATGAAAAACAGGACACGTGTTTAATGCTGTTTGTGAGAAGTCTCAATATTAATAATGTTGGCATGAAATTCACTTCAGCTATTGATGACGTGTGCCTTCCTTTTTGGATCTTTATTATCATTAAAAAATAAATCTGGCAATCTACATACAAAAACCTTTCGGAAAACCAACCGCGACTAATAGTCTCCTCCGAGGGGAAAGAGTTTACCATCCTAGACCCTAAAAAGGGGTATAGCAAAGGGGCAGTTTCTCCGAGTTCGGAGAAACTGCTCCAGGAAAGGAGACTATTTGTTCCAAGCAAGGGACCTCAAAAAACGGTTTGTGGATCGGGGTTATCCCGAAAAAGTCATTGATGAGGCATTTGTCAAGGCACTTGAAAGTGATAGATCGAGACTGCTCAATGGTGTGGACAGAACAGCAAGTTCCCCCCATTAATCAAACTATGCGGATCGTGGAAAACTTTGATCAGGGCCACGAATTAGCGAGGGGAACTGTATTTCTAGATACGGGGAAATCTTGAGGTCAGATCAGGATTTTAAAAAGATGTCCTCCCTGATTTCCTCAGATTACATTCAGGAAAGGAAGATCATTGAGGGATAGAACTGGTGCATAGTTTAAAATACTCCACCTAAAAAAACAGGACCTGGTTGGATCGACAACCACTAGGAAACCTTTCGGTGTGGGGACAACTGTTGTGGCATGTCCATTTATTGAGCAGTCAAAGACTTTTCACTGATTTAAATCAATCGTACATTTTTTGAAAGAGATTTTTCCAACTGTAAGAGTGAAGGAATCATTTATTTATTGCAGTTGTACTTGCCGTTGGGAAATATTTTTGGAAAGACAAAAGAGACAATTTAGAAGAGGGAGTTTGGCGAGCATCTAGGGGACATTAGGCAAAGAGAGATACACCGATAGTCGACATGTAGGGTGAAGTCAATAATAATGATCCAACACACCTGAAAAATTTTTTGATCATTGGGGTCTGAGGAAATCCCTCGAGGGGGGATGATGGATACAAGACTGCTTAAAAAAGAAACCGAGTGGATTTTCAGTTTACATCTATGACCCCTGATGGTCTTAACGAAAACCTGCAATTTGGCTGTTTTTTATAATATTTTTTATAATTTCAGGGTTTTTTTTTTTTTTGTTTTGTTTTCCTTGGTCCTTTTCTTTGGATTCTGTTGATAGGGTAGTCAGTTGAGAATAGCATACCCTGTGTTGGGTATAGTCTCTTTATTATCAATACTGTTAGAGTATATAATATTTCTATATCTTTTTTGTCTTACTGCCCATCACTATATTTTACTTAGCCCTTTAAATAATTGGTAGTTTATATCCCTTGGATTATTTAAAAGTAACCTTGTGTACTCGATATTGAGTCTTGATGATAAGCCTCCTGGTACTTGGGTCACCATTATGCATTGTGTCCAACGTATTATCTGTATAGTTGGGGCGCCCGAGTGCGCCCCTTGTTTAAGGGGCGCGTGTGCACTGTTTTGCTAGTTGCGCGGCGGGGACCGGGGCACGTGCGCGCTTGCACTCGTTCCGCCAGTCTAGTTCCTATCTGGGTTCACGTGCTGTGAATTAAATTCCGGGGTTTTTCCACTTCCGGTTTGCCACTTCCGGTTTGGCGGAACGGGAGGCCGCGCGGAACTGTGGTTTTTGGCGTCTTTGTTTGCTATTGAGCCCTGTGCAAGGACTTTGCTCCGTATCATTGGTGAGTAAAGTGGCATTGGGTTGGCCCGAGTAAGTTTATTTGGTTAATAGGGGTGGGTATATAAGTGAATACTTTCTGGCACTTACTTATGGCCTCATCATGCCATCACTTGGACCATCAACAGCTTTTCATCACAGATGTATAATTATTATCCCCTGATGAACCATATCTTGGGGAAACGCGTCGGGAACTTATGTCTGTGTTCTTTATGTTTGTTACTGTATAATTTAGTTAGGGTGAGTCGCCCAGAGGTGGGGTCGCCCTTTTTCGGGGGAGTGCTCTATCTGGGTAGGACTAGTATAGTGATAGCGATAGTGCTTTTTCTATTATAAGGTATATACGGTCCAATGGGGCAACGGAGTCTACTGTGACAAGGCTTCAGAACCGTGAGTTTTGACCACATTTTTGACCATAATTTTCCTCCCTCTTATAGGGGCACTTCTCCCTGCTAATAGGTATTTGGGTACAATGTCTTTTTTGCGTGAATTTGCTAGACATTGTCCACTTGCTTTTTATCTAGGTTTCTGATATACAAACCCGGGGACTTTATACATATACAGTTGCATATTTGTATAGTGGCTATAATGTGTGAGGCCATTTTTATGTATAAAGGATAATTATTTTAATGCATATCTATTAAAGATTATTGTTTTAGGAATTTTTCTTTTGATCTGTGAGACGGTTTTGAACATGGATTAACCCTACTCAGAGGGGTTAATCCCTGTCCTGGCTACCAGTTACAAAACGTGACATGCCATATCTGGTTACCACTATGAATGTTTTTAAAATCCAAACCAGAAAAAACAACAAGCCGTAGTTCATAGAATGATCTATGGTGTTGATTCCCATGAAAAACAGGACATGTGTTTAATGCTGTTTTCATGCATATTACAAGTTTTAATATGTGCTGAAATGTATGTAGAAAAGACATAGTGTAAAGGCGTATTCCTATCTCATTGAAAAGCTTTAGGCATGTAGGCGGAGCTAAATAAGCATTCTTACCAAATACATTGCTGTTCTGATTTTGCTTCCCTTTAGAGCAAGAACAGTTCTTATCTTCTGCTTATGTACACAATCTTCCCTTGGCTGCTGACCATCTCCCTCAGCTGTCATTGCTCTAGCAGCCGTGGCTGACCATGACATCACCCCCTGCTGTGTTTTATCAGCAGAACAGGATCTGTTTGTTTCTTACTAAAATAATTTAACCCTTTACATCTCTGCTGCCTTGTACCCTGCTGTTAAAACCCTTTCAGTACTAATATTCCTCTAACAGGCTCAGCTATGACTAGCAGAGCTGATACACCAGTCACTGCTGTAGAAACATCCACGGCATAACCAGGAAGTGTGAGCTGGCTGTGAAGAGCAGGCTCTGTGAAACATTGTAGTGAGAAAACCCCTCTAATAGTTAAATCCCAATATTTAGAAATGGTTTCATGTAGATTTATAAAACTATCCCCTTTAAAGGTTAAATTGACTTAAATTGAGTGTCCTGTGATTTCACAATCGTTGTCCTGCATAATCCACTCAGTAGTTCAATGTTAAAAGGGTATTCCTATCTTATAATTATGGCATGTCCACAGTGAATGACCTAAATGTTTAAAAGATGCTGTTCCTATCTATGGTATTTGCACTTATCTCACAAAAAGGGGTCCCCTTATTTCCCATCTGCAGCAAACAGAGGGGTGACCACAAATGTGCGGCTCTGTCCTCTGTAGCACACATATACTATGTCCAATTCAAGCCCTGCAGGCCAAATTTGGCCTCCCATGACATTATATGTGGCCTTTGACAGCTCAGACAAAGTGAGAAGGGATGGACAAGGTCCAGATGCAAAAGGACCAGGTCTTCCCTTTTCTCGCAGGATGCAACCAGCATGTGGCAGTGGTACCAGCACAAGGAGAAGGCACCATCTTGGATTCAAGAAACTGCTATACAACAACAGTGTTCAACAACTAACTAGCAGTTGAGTGCTACCGGCAAATATTGACACATCCCTTAACCAGGGGAACAAAGGGACCCCAAGTCACTCTCCAAAGTCAAGAACACAGAAAAGAAAGAAGCCCAGAGTGCTAAGTTTGCTCTAGTGCTAGAGTAGTGCTAGTAAGATGTGCTCTTGTCGAAAGTAGTTAAGTAGTGCCTAGTGCTATGGGTAAAATGAGTGAAGATAGTTGCTTTTGTAAGGAGTTGGATGTAAAGCTGGCTTATTTTGGTTCTTTTTCTTTTTTTTGTTTTTTTTTTTGTTCTATTATACTAACATTTAAGATGATATCCTTGTGTCGGTCCTTTATCCTCCTAAATTAAATCTGATTACTGACCCGCATCATTGCCACCACCCCAGGGCACTTTGCGATTCTTTGAAGAGCAAACTAGGCAACTTTTAGCAACTATAAAGGTTATATGTGTTTTTTTGTGCCCTCGGTGGTGTAAAGGGGATGTTGAATGAAAATTGTTTTGTGAACAAACACCATGATGTAGGAGATAGGAGAGGGTGGGAGATATGGGGAATAAACCATCAAAACCAGGTTTAGGGATTTCCATTTAAAAATACTATGGGGACATACCCATATTTAAAGGGAACCTGTAACAATAGATATTGCCCCCCCCCCCCTCCCCCCCCACGAACCCCCTTGGGATGAAGAGGACAGCACACCACGCAACCCACCAGCACAACAACGTAGTATATAAGACTTAGCTGCAGGACTTAAACTTATTGCTGTTTCACAAGCCGCGCTTTTGTCTGTTGTTTTGTCTGGTGTGTCTCCTTTCTTCTTTAAGGTGCATGCATGCAGGTTTCAGTTTCGACGCATTTTATTGCTCAATCTGGTTTGAGTGTTTTGAAGCCTGGTTCTTCTGTGACAGAGAGGAGACCAGGAAAGAAGGTTCATCTTAATTCATGGAAGTAGAGTGTTAGAACCACCCACCCATGGCTTTAGCACCGCCACCCCCCCCCCTTCCCTCCCCCCTCTCATGCCCCACCCAACCCCCTTCTCCCCCCCTTTCTTCCCCTCCCTCCCCTCTACCCTCTCTCTCAGCCCCCTCCCTTCCCAATCTCATTGGTTTTTACTTCAACCTTTTACTTTGAATAATTAGAGAAACCTGTGAAATAAATGACCGGTCTAGTGGGCAGGGACTGCTCTTACACACCTGCTAATTAATGAATCCTGGACATTTTTTCTGGTTAGTAGACACAGGGTCAGGATTTTATTTAAGAGCAGAGGGGAAAAATACTCTAAAAAATACAGCAATCTCACTACAGAATAATTGTGATGGTTCACCGGGGGTTGGGTTTTAATTTAGGCACGCATTTCGCGTCTCTGCTATTTCTGCGCGCGCTCTCTATAATATGGGCTGAGATTGCGCGGCACACATTCTGTGAAAATTATGGGGTATTCCATAGTTCTCCTAGAGAACTCTATGGATATTAGGACTCCCGCTCCTCTGCGCATCGACCGCTCTTAGTCAATAAATGTATTGTAGGGCGGAGGAGGCAGATGGGAGATGGGGAGATAAGTGACGTATCAATTTCTTGCGGCAGCGGAGCGATAATGAAAATAATATGCGGTTAACTGCTACGAGTAAGTAATGAATAGTAAGTGTTATATGCTCGCGAGGCGTGCGAGCGAGTAGTTAAATGTAAAGAAGTAGTAAAGTAATGAATGTTTAATGGGTGCTTTGCTCCGCTCTGTTGGCTCTGCATGGGCTGCCGACCCCCCCACTCGACGCAGGCAAACGTCTTTGAGGTGAGTTACTGCGCCTTATTGCCACATATTAGGCAGGAGGTCCCGAAACCGATCACACGATAGGACTGTGGAAACATACTGTACGCGCCACAACAGTTACATTGTTGGTGAAACGATACCTTAAGGGACACAACAGCCCTTGGGATGGGGGAAACAGCATATATGCCTGTCACTGGCTTGTGATGTCTCTGCAAGGGGGGGGCAATAAATATAAACTATGTGACAGGTTACCTATAATGCATGTCACTGAACAAATTGGAATATGCATGAAAAAAGATGAATGAGCCTCATTTATCAAAGCTCTATTCTGACGTTTATATACTGTCTGTTGCCCATAGCAGTCAGCCAATCAGAGCTTAGCTTTAATTTTAAGAAAACCTGCTCTGAAATATAGTGGACAGCTAAGCTCCTAAAGATTGGCATCGTGCTGAATGTGCTCAAACAGCCAGTTGTTACTTGAGCAGATAGCTTTGATAAATGAGATAGCAGGCGCCATTTGCTCTCTTTTTAATTGCATATATTCGTTCCAAAGTGGCATACAATTGTCAAGTGCTTTGCAATCGCGCATAATGTCTCATATACTCTATTATCTATGTGACCATAGGGTTGACATTTATGGTACATTGGCGCTGGGATGTTTGTTCGGGCGGCCAATTCTAAATCGCTCTTTTTCTTTAGTTTAAGGGACACTTGTTCTTTAAGGTAGTATTTATAGGACTGCGCCAGAATGTAGATGAACCTGTTTTCTTCTGCAGGTCATTACATACAGGTGCATTAGTAGTGACCAACTAAGACAAGTCTGACTTTCAGGCACCACCTTTAAACTTGGTTCTAGGCTGTTTATAACTGTTCTGCGTCCTAGATTTGGTTGTTCCCAAAGAAAGAATCATAAATGTCTTCTAACTTGCTTGTAATGAATAATGTGATGCGAATGCCACTAGTCACGGCCCTAAACTTAGGGCCAAAAATTAAATATTATAAAAGTGTCTTTTGGCACAAAGGTGGAAAACTTTTATCGCGCCAAAGTTTGGAAGAGGAGCGCCTGGGTCCCTCGGCACCGTTCCCCCCCCCCCATAATTTTTTTGGCTTCAAGTAGTACACCATAAAAATTGGTTATGCACAGCCTGAATGTTTACATTATGTTGTTCGCCCATAGTTGTAGATTATACATGAGACCATTAGGCTACTTTACAATTCTTGTCTACAAGTTAAGCAGTGTACGCTTAGTATATCGGAGCTGTGTCAGCTCAGCTTTAATCAACATATTGCTCGCGTTGCTGTTTTTGATTCATTTTGGCGCTTATCTTTTAGAATTGTGTAGCTTTTTATTGTTTTTTTTTTTTTTTTAGACCCCCTACAATTATCTGGCATACTTTACCCTAGAACTCTATGCCAGAAATTTGGCACGCTGTTTTTGTATCAGGTCCTACCCCTTTCCCTATAAAAACTACACCCACTTCCACTAAGCCATGCCCCATGTGTCTAAAACAAGTAACAAATGTGTCTGGGCCACAAATGCAGATTTAACATCATTTCTGTGTTTGCAAGTAGTAAATTAAATTTGTGCCCCGTGCCCCATTTCATTGTACGTGAATCCATAGGGCTTTATGTTAAGTCCCTGTTTGTCTGTGCTAATGGGGTCACCTCCAACAGTGTGCTTGTGTGACAACAGTGCTAGGCTAATTTTAAAGGCTAAATTGATTTATTATTCATGTCTTCATAGAAATATTTAATTACCACACAGCATATAAACGATGCAGAAGTTAATGCACCATTCCACTCCTTCCGTTAAGCATTAAAAACCACATAGCCTGTGCCAAATCCTCCCCTATAGGGCTGCATAACATCTTCTCTTGATGTGCTTATGAAGGCCAGCTTCCCATCCAAATAGTTTCTTAACCAGTTCCTGACTGGCCCTGTTTATTCTCATTCCTGGCCAGGCTCATTTTCATTTTCTTTAGTACACATTTGTTTAACGCTATAACGCTTTTTCGCACTCATTAATTTTACAAATATTTTCACCTTTTTTCTTCTGTGATACATTAGGCATTTGTAATTTTTACATTTTTTTCCTTCTAATTATGAGAGAAACTAGTAAAAAAAAAGTCTGTTTTCTTTACAATTAATTTATTTTTTAATAGCAAAGTGCCACTAGAATTTGGTTTGTTTGTTTGTTGCGGGGGCGTGAACGAGCTTGCAGTAAGTTGGGGCTGTCTTTGTTTTCTTATAATTAAGGTCATGTTCACATGGTGTATTTGTGGTGCACACATTTGTGCGGCACAAAACGTGTTTTTGGTACCAACTGGGATGAGAATTCACATGACCCGGTACGTATAAAGGTGAGCTGTGGGAAATATTTGTATGTGATCTCTGTTTGTCTAGATTATTGGTGGTGAGTTTATCTTAATAGGAGGCACCAGGTCTTTGTCCACAAATTTGAATGGCACTTCTTGGTAATATTTGATATGCGCCACGTTTCTACTCACCTTTATAAACGGTACTGACGTTATGTGAATTTTTCATCCCAGGTGCGGTACCCAATTATCTTGATATAAAACATCGAGCGGAGAAGGGGATTTCGGTGTGTAGGGGTTGTTGTGCACTGGGGATTACTCTTGTTGCGGGGGTCCGCCTTTTTTCGGGGGCTCCAGCTACCTCCGCTAAGGGCAAGAGATTAGAGAGATCTAAAGAGAAAGGGCTTATTATTATTGTAGTAAATAGGGAGTAATAGGGGGAAGAGAGAAGAGAAAGAGATAATTTATAACTGACCCTGATATTTTACTATCCATCTGTATCTGTTTATATGGGAAAGTGGTTCCAAGTATCTGGTTCAATTTGGTATTTTGTCTGGGGTACACATATTTAAATATATTTTAAATACATTTATTAAAAGTTGTATTTTAGAGGTTTAGTTATAGTTTGCTGTTTAGGCCAAATGTTGATCTTTGTGATCTAATAACCTTGCTCTGCTTAAAGGGATTGTCTCACTACAGACGTTGATGTCATATCACTATGATTTGCCATCTTTGTCCAATAGGTCCGAGTCCCATCTCTGGGATCTGCACCTATCTCCTAAATGATCCCCTAAATATCTCTGTCCTGAATGGAGAGGTGGTCGGGACTCTCCCATAGATATAAATGGGAGATCTGATTAGATCTGAGCATCGCCGCATGACTAGACTCGGAACTCCTATTCGTGTTTATGGGAGAGTCTCAGCCACCTATTCGTTCAGAACGGAGAGGATTTGGGGCTCATTTATGAGATAGGTTGCGCACCTATCAGATGTTGATGGCATATCCTAGCCAGGGCCCTTCCTAGGCTAAATTGCACTCCGGGCGTGGTGAATAAATTTCGACAATACCCCCCCTCCCCCCCCCCCCCCGGAAAATAATGCGCCACAATGCAACACAGTGCTTCACCACATAACTGCCCCCTGTAGCCATGTAATACCCACCTGTAAGCAGACAGTAGCCCCGGTAGCCACAATAGTTGCCCCTGTAGCCAGATAGTTGTCTCTGCAGTCATGATAGTTGCCCCTGTAGCCATGCAATACCCCCCCTGTAACCCCCTGTAACCAGATAGTTGCCCCTGTAGCCAGTGACCCCTTGTTGCCAGTGTCCCCTTGTAGCCAGTGTCCCCCTTGTACCCAGTTGCCCCCCTTGTAGCCAGTGTTCCCCTTGTAGCCAGTTGCCCCCTTGTAGCCAGTGTTCCCCTGTAGCCAGTTGTCCCTCCTGTAGCCAGTGTCCCTCCTGTAGCCAGTGTCCCCTTGTAGCCAGTTGTCCCTTGTAACCAATGTCCCCTGTAGCCAGTGTCCCCTCTAGCTAAGGATAATAAAATAATAAAAACTTACTTACCTTTCCAGGATCCCTGCAGCGGCCAGGTCCCGGGATTCAGTGTAAGCGGCGTGACGTCATCACACCGCTTACACTCCGCTCCCGGGGCCTTCTGGGACGGGAGCTGAGACTCAGCGTCGCAGAGGGCGTGGTGAAAGCCGTGCGCCCCTGCGACGCTGCTGTGTATGTATCAGCACACTGACTGAACGCCGATACATACAGGGGAGGAGGCAGGAGGGGAGTGATCCGTCCTGCCTCCTCCCTGTGCTGGCAGCTGCACTAAGTGTATGCAGCTGTCGGCAGAGTCAGAGGCTAACCGCAGGGCGGGCGAGGCGGACGGTGCCCCCCTCGGGTGAGGGGAGCCTCGGCGCCCCGGCCGATCGCTCGCCTCGCCCGCCCCTAGGAACGGCCCTGATCCTAGCGATATGCCATTAATGTCTGTACTGTAGTGAGACAACCACTTTAAAACACATTTGCATATTCTATGTTAAATGCATCACAAATGCTTGAAAGTATCTCTATGTTGTATTCAGGGGGAAACTAAAGAAAAACTTGTGTGTGCATAAGGCTGGGCTTTTTGTAGAAAAGGAAGATAAGAGTAGGTTGAATTTTCTTTTTAGAGAAAATAAAGTAGCATATCAAAGCTAATATTATGTGAAAAACATACATTGTACAATGGAACTTTTTGCAACATTCTTAATTACAGGATACTAAGGCTGAATTTACGTATTGCAGTTAGACTGCATTTTTTGTGGCAGTTTTTAAAAATGCTGCCAGTCTGCAAGATCATGGAAAACCACAGCAAAACTGTATTAACTTAATCTCATCATTACCACATTAATTGCTGTGTATTTCTGCAAAAAAAGCAACAAAAACACATCAGAAATGCAATAAAAACCGCTCCGTGTGAAAGCACCCTTGCCCAAAAGTCTATCCTGACCCTGGCCAACGTATACGTGTACAGCTTGATATATATTGAATAGCTCTCTAATCCAACAAAACACACTTTTATTGGATTGTGTATACATACTTGTCAGATTTGTTCCAGAATCTTTTTTGCTACTAAGACTTGGTTCAGATATGCGTTGGAGATTCAGTCGGGAAAGATGGAAAAAATAGGGAAGTAAGCTATGCTATTTCTGCCATTTAAACTTCAGACACAAGGGCATGTATGTCTGAATTGAACCTCCAATATATGAAAAAACTTTGAGATTCTTGGTCCGCATGTTTTTGGCCAAAAATTGCTCAAGCCACCCCCGGCTTACAACGGGATTTCAGTTGGGTGGTCCTACTCTATATTATCTCTCACCTGGGTCAACTTCAGACCTCTCACTGTGACAAACGGCCTCCAAAATGCAGAGAGAAAAATAAAAAAAGCACCAACCTTTCAGAGCATAGTGCATTGATATAACAGGCTGTGGAGGTGGGCGGGTGCAGGAAACCAAAATGGAGGTATCTACTTCTCCTTATATAGTTTAAAAGCAAACATTTGCCAAATACACTTTATAGTTCTCCACATAAAAAAATTTTTGAAAAATACACTGCGAACCTGGTTGCCACTGGCTTGGCTGCGGCACATATACTTATGCACACATTCCATTGCTAGTGGCACACCACTGCAAAAAGGGCAAAAAAACACATGGAAATCTCCAAAGAAGCATTTTATGCTATCAACAATATATGAAAAAATTTGAGATTCTTGGTCCGCATGTTTTTGGCCAAAAAATGCTCAAGCCACCCCCGGCTTACAACGGGATCTCAGTTGGGTGGTCCTACTCTATATTATCTCTCACCTGGGTCAACTTCAGACCTCTCACTGTGCCAAACGGCCTCCAAAATGCAGAGAGAAAAATAAAAAAAGCACCAAACTTTCAAAGCATAGTGCATTGATATAACAGGCTGTGGAGGTGGGCGGGTGCAGGAAACCAAAATGGAGGTATCTACTTCTCCTTATATAGTTTAAAAGCAAACATGTGCCAAATACAACGTATAGTTCTGCACAGAAAAACATTTCTGAAAAAAAACACTGCGGGAAAGATGGAAAAAGCTATGCTACTTGTGCCATCTAAACTTCAGACACGAGGGCATGTATGTCCGAATTGAACCTCCAACTCAAATGTGAACCAAGCATAATTCATCTGTTTGGGGCTTGTAAATATATATGTGTGTACTGTAGAATCAACCCAATTCAAATATATGCAGCTGCTTCTTGTGTGAATATAACCTCAAAGTGATATTCCTCACATTCATACTTTATATTAAAGTACTTAAAAAAATGTTAACCATAGAAAGTTAATCAAAATTAATTAATGAAAGTGGTTCATCTGCTCCAGCAGTAATGCGCCTAGCATTGCCATAGCGAAGCTATAAATCGCACCACACTCGTAATATTAGACACATATATGAATGTGGTTCGGCAAAACTAGGCGCATTACTGCTCAAACAGGCAGACCTATCTCATTGTGGTCTGTCTGAGCCTGATGAGTCGAAGTGAAGCTAGATTTTCTGTAAAGGGCAAAAATGTCCAATATTTCTCAACTTACACCAGTACATTAATAAAAAGGAATTTATTATAATTGTCAAACTGTATAAAATTTCATTAATTTTAATGAAAAATGTGATCATATAAAATTAATATAAAAATATATAATATATAAACTATAGAAAATATCTCCTATAAAATGTATTTAAAATTCATAGAATCTTAAACTAATTTAACAGTAAATAACCCACTGATTATGTTGTTCAGATTTTCAGATTATGTTGTTCAGATTTTTATATTTTAAATTTTTGCTACATTAAATTTGAAATTTATTTTTGCTGCTCTCACCCTTTATTCTACATACAGCAAGAGCCAGCACACCACAGGTCTTGCTGGGACTTGTGGTCCTCCAAGCAGGATCAGTACCATAGTTTCTATTCACAGACGTGCTATTCTAATGACTTTTCTTGTTTCCAGCCTATAACCTTAATAGATGTTAGGCATATTACTTATGCGCCTAAGTTTCGTAATGCGGCGAACACATAGGCGAGGTGCGTCGAACTTTACACACCATTTATGAACGCACAAAAAACACTTTCATACATCAGACACATTATACACTGAAAACGAGACTCGACTATTCACTTCAACGCGCCTATGTTCATACATGTTGCCCATAGTTCGATAGGGGGGTGGACAAAATTGTCTTTCTCACGTTATCCATTTATTAGTGCTCCAAGGAGGTTTCTAAACGCTGACTAGTAGCTTGCACAAATCCATCCCTATTAGTTTTTTGAACAAACAACAAGGAGAGGCTACAGATATGTATAGCTATCATTCCCCTATGTAACCCCTACCTATACAGCAGGGGGGAGGGGAGCTGAGGAAGCGGGTTCTTGAACATTTGGGTGATATTAGACACCAAAAGGATACCTCCCTTGTGCAACATATGTTGGAGAAACATGGGGGGGACATAAAAGGTCTCCTCTTTGTAGTGATTGAAGTGATACCTCAATCCCCTCGCCGTTGTGATACTGAGAAACGTCTGCTTTAGAAAGAGACACAATGGATCCACCGACTTAAGTCGGTAGATCCATTTGGCATTAATGAACAACTAACGTTTTCATGTTTTATCTGATGTAGATCAGTTCAGTCATTATCGGTCTCCTATGTTTTGTTAAATCATTTCAGGATATTTGACCTGGAGAATTTTCTTTCTCCTTTTTTTTTCTTATATTTTTTCATTACATCTCTTTGTATATTTTATGTTTTGGTTATACCTCAAATGTGATTGGTTTCCAGCATAGCCTCTTTGAAACTATCGGTATATTCCATTAGTAATAGATCACAATTAATGGATGCCCTTGAAGCATGCTAGTATGTTGTTTTATTTTTATATCTTTCTACCCGGAGAAACCTGTTTTTTCCACATATTGATTGGGGATCAGTCTCCAGCATGCAGTTTTTGGTGAATTACCAGCACAATTTATTGTGAATAACTAGCATACTCCATTAGTTAAAAGACTAAAGTAGCAGATTCCATAGTCAAATATGTTAATAATATAAATACATTTGTAAAAAATTCTTAGGGCACACATTATATATCTCTTTAGTATTTACATCTGTTTACCCTTTTTAGTCTATTGGTATAGGATCTCATATAGTCGGTGGAATGCTTTGTGTTCCACTTAACTAGGAACCAGAAGTATCAGCTTGACATAGTAAAGACGTGAGGCACATATGTGTTCCACGGGTTTTTCTTCTGCTACTTCCAGACATGCGCACTCACTGATCTATAACCTCAATTTTTGTTACTTCCAGATATGTGCACGACGTGCGGAGCACGTTTGAGCTTCATAACTTGTACCTTTGTAAGCAACAGGACAATTTAGTATCCAGGTGAGACACATTTAAGATAGTATATAAGGGTGGCAGCTTGGAGACCATGCTCCACCATAGACCAAGGGACACCGTTTTCCCTGAAGGCTATTTTTTGGCATACAGTAGTGATGTTTCACACACCAACCTAACCTTTCATCTTCTCTACCTAACATGTGACAAACTGGACACCCCTTATCGGGACTTGATATTAGTGTAGGGGCTAATAGGGTAAGCCTTCTAGGGTGGTGTCACCCTTGTTGGGGTAGAGGTAACATAGGGGAATGATAGGTATACATGTCTGTACCCTCAACTTGTTGTTTGTCCAAAAACTATGGATGGATTTGTGCAAGCTACTAGGTCAGTGTTTAGAAACCTCCTTGAAGCACTAACAAATGGATAATGTGAGTAGGACAATGTTGTCCACCCCTCTATCGAACTACGTCTACATGTTTGTATCTAATTGACCCCATAAGACACTATGTACTTTGTCACTTTGTATATAATGATTGCTGGTCTTTTCTTGTTTTGGATATCGTGCCACTGATTTGAAGCCTTATTGAAGTTGTAACTAAGCCTAATTAAAATTTATATGTTGTAACCCTTTTCAACTTTCAGTGATTCCACTGCCCATTTTGTACTCAGGATAATGAAAATGTGATGCAGTCACATAGGAGCAGAAGTTGAAGCAGAAAGGAGTAAGGAGTTGGATGCTTGCCTAAAATTTATCAGCATGGTTGTTTAGGTGTCTTCCTAAAGTACCACTTAAACCCTTAAACAGCCACAATCTGTATATGTGCGATCCTGCTACCATAGCACCATGCAGTTGGAACATAAAGACGTGGTTCTCTTTACTAGCAGCAGATCACTGCTATTAAAACGATCAGGCTGACATTGTGTTGTGAATTTCTGAAAGGGTCATAAAGCTGAGCTCAGCTCTCGGGCACAAAAAAACCCAAACGGTGCTTAATATAGGAAGCCCTCTTTCTGCCTTCAGGCCACTGCAATGCAAATTTGTAATGTTGAAATCGCATCATGGTATGCTTTTCTCTGCTATGCTACTCCAATGTAGCATAGGGGAGACCAGCATGCTAGGAGGCTATGACCTGTGTCCTCCCAGCAATTCTCTGCTAACAAATCACAGATAATAGTGATTTAATGGGCACTACATGTAGATGACTTGTCATCTGCAGTCGAATAGGCTTTCAACAGAAATACATAAATAAAAATGTTAAAAAAGGAATTAAAAAATCCTAAACAATAAATTTTTTGACATCTACCATAACCCTCCAGCATTGACCATGACTATTTTCTGTAATATGGACGCCATAGATGTCATAGGCACGTATAATAATACATCTATATCATAGAATACAAGTTCTATAAAATCCACATACATTACTACCTGTCACTATTTTGTCTCCTGAGCCCTACCTCTATCTGATCTTATACCTGCAACTGATTTTTCTGCACATGGGTGCTCTGCACTCATTTACTGATCTCTAGAGAATGCCAGAAGGAGTCGTAGAAAAAATGGTGATGTTTTGCTTTTCTTGTGTGTTATAACGATAATGTTACTGGGACAAAGTACAGTTTTGGTATTGCTATACATGGTTGAGTGCTAATATCATATTATTACATAACTTTGTCTGGGTTTAGCTGTCAAATGTTCAATTGCAGAAAAAAATTTGCAGTTTTGCCATATTTTTCCAATTTTGTACTACATAAATCCAACCAGGATTACGTTATTGTATGTGTACTCTCATACATGCAGAAGAGCTGTGAAAGGTTATAAGACACATTCCTGTTTCTATGATGGTGTGAAAAACACTGCACTTTACTGGGTGGTACTATACCGGATGGATGCAAAGTGTAGCAGTAGACGTGTGCTACTGTGGTGTACCGGCACTCAATAACTTCAGACAATACAGTTTCTCCGGGAACTTCAGGCTTTACTCACGGTACTCTTCTTGTGGACGTTACATATACATAGACAGCATGGCACTTAACCTTGTGTCAAATCTCAGACCCCTTCTCTTTGGACTCTTGACACACTTCACAGCTCCCTACTGGTCTCGTCCCAGCTGTGCAGGGGGCTGGCGACTGATGACAGAGGACACACCCTTTCCACACACTATTGTCCCTTGACTCTTCCGGCGGTCCCCCAAACTGCCCATTGTGTCAGTGTGAGTTGTCTGCCTAACCTTAGTGTCCACTCCACCTGGGTCTCTATCTTCTCTCTGTCTCTCTGTGTCTGTTCACCCTCAGGTGCTGCAGTGTGAGTCGGGCTACTCTTCTCCGCCGGCCCTGTCTATAGACAGAGGGTTCCCCTTTAACTGCTGCTCTTAACTGGAACCAACTTAGAACATAACCATAAGTAACTCCAGAGCCGACAGGCTCTATCTTATAACTGTACACACAGCCTCTAGCTTCACCCCTGTCAGCTCTACTGATTGGCTCTACTGTATCCCTAACAGCCAAAATGCTCTCTCTGTCACTGTTAGGCTGTCAATCCCTTCACCTCATGACTTAGCACCTCTATACATTTACTGTACATAAACATCCTAAACATGTATACACATCCCTAAACAGTATATTACACTTATATACAGTCACCCTCCTTTAACTTCCCCCCTTTTTAACGTCCCTGGCTTCTACATTAAAAGGAAACACATACTTTGCAGAAAACAAAACATTGTTTGAACATGTCTGAACTTCACACATTAACTTTCTAAGAAATTGGTAACCCGGGGTAATGTTTCAGCGTCCTTTAACATAAAAGTCCTTGACTTCACATAAACATTCCCCTAACACGCGGTGACACAGGGCACTTCTGGCAACTTATAGACTCTTCTTTTGTCAGCCCAGCTGGGTCAGTAGCTGCAGTAGAATAACCCTGTTTCTCAGGTAACATTGATATTATATGTATATGAGTTTAGGAACATACATGGGTTTATCTCTTATTTTTTTTTTAAAATGAAATAACAGAGATTCCCAATGTAAAGTTAGTCAATCTAGTAACACAGTGGATACAGTTGGAAAAAGACTCTGGTCCATAGAGTCTAACTTGTAACTCCACTGTTTGGGGCTAGTGGAAGGCAAAAAAAAAACCTCTATGGGCTGGATGCCAATTACCCCATACAAGAGGAACAATTCCTTCCCAACTCAACATATGGCCGAATCAGAATGAATCCTCAGATAAACCTCCCATCTCTTGAATCTAGAAACCATGATGTCACATTATATTTTTTGTTTTTAGAATGGCTTCTTGAAACTGTTTAATGACCAGGTTAAGAAGGTCTTAGAGGCCTCTTTGGAAAATTGTCAGAAAAAAAGACAAATTGAAGGCAAAGGTAACAAAGAAAATGAAACCCCGAAAATCAACTAGGGAAATAATGGACAGCTAAACAATTCCGGAATTTGTTATCGGTGCCTTTTGAGTTTTTCACCATTTCTCTGTTACCTATGAAGATCCAGCCTTATTGGCAGCTAAGTAAAACTTGGCTAAATAGATGTAAAAACTGAGTATAAATAGAAGTAGAAGCTTTCTATTTATTGTTCATTGCCCTTCCTTATTTACAGCAGTATCTTCCACCCCGCCTTGTTTGAGTCTGTGACTTGACATATGGCAGCCTTACTCAACATGTGACTTAATTGGTTTGTCCTTGATTCTGTAGACTTGGCCCACTAGCTGCCAGCATTGCATTTCAGATAAAAAAAAAATGTTTCTCCCACACCTTAGGCTCCGCAGAGAGCAAAGCAGCCAGATTGTAATAAAACGCTTTTCGATCAGCAGTGTAAAACAAAACACATTTAATTCCAAAAACATGCAGCGCCAGTTCTGACACATTGCAATGTTCTGCCAGCATCTTGGCAAAAAATGGTCAAGCGTAGCGGTCCTCAAATTTTTGGTATGCACACTTTGTAGCTTCATCGCCGAAAGAGTTAAAATCCAGCTTGTTGTTAAATCGCCTCTAGAACCGTGAAGCCACAGTATAATGTATTCAGGATCTTTTACACTGGGTTCTTTATATGCTTTGATTGATTTGTTTGTGTATAGAATATCTAGTTGTACGGTGCAGGCCTTGGGATTATGAGTAAACGCGTCCATAGATGCTCCTGTAATTGACAGCCAGCATGAAAATTTGTAAGCCTGAATGACAGAGAGAATTTAATGGGATATCTATTGCATTGCTCTGAAAATGTACTAGATCGGACTTAAAATTCTGGTCACTCATTCCCACAATAATTACAGCACTGTAATTTCCAGCATGCCCTGCACTGATTAGTAGATTGGATAATTGCTTCCTTCTCTCACTTCAGCACTGTCAGAGGAAACAAGGATATTTTGGCTGTCAGGTCAAGAGTTAAAATGAGCTCTTGCGAATGGAGCTGGACTCCAGTGCCACATATTGGAGGTAGCATCCCTAAAAGTCACATCCGACCCATTTAAGAGCTCTAAAACATGACTGGAGATTTTAAGCTAAGCCTGTAACTCCTCCACATGAGTTTCCCATCTGCTAATAGACGTTTTATGGTGTTTGCCCCTCCTCAGTGCAGAGCAGGATGGGAGGCCTTCGTCATAGTATTAATGGGGTTAGGTTTCTCCTTAAAGGTGTATGGAGACTTATAGCCCATGCAGAGATTCATGGGAAATATTCAAATTAGCTCTAGGTAAGAGAGCAAGGACCCCAGCAACACCTATTAGAAGTAGCATCCCTTAAATTCTCATCCAAGCCTTTAAAGAGATTTGTAACATGACTAAGGATTTTAAAGGGGTTTTCTCATTACAATGATTCGCTTTTATCATGTAAGGAAAGGTAAATGAAGACTATTACTAAATACATTGCTTTCTTGATTTTGCTTTAGTCAGGAGATAAAGAAGGTTTTATCGCCCCTTAGAGTATACAAGTTTCTTTGGTTACTGGAAAACTTCTCCTTACCTCTCCCTGATCTCTCTTACCTCCAATTGCTCTAAGATTACCAAGGTAAGTCACCCTCTGCAGAATCTTATCTCTAGCAACAGACTTTGTTTACTTAACTAAATGAGAAGCTTTCCCTCTCTAGAGTTCTACAGCCTTGTATAGTACACTTTATAAATCTCCAGCACTTATGTCAGTGTAACAGGAATAGCTAGGAACTGCAGAGTTGATATTCCAATCACTGCTAAAGACCCAACCACAGCCTTCACAGTATGTGTGAGTTTAAAGCTGCCTGTGGCTCTGTGAAACTGCATGGTGAAAAAAAACTCTTTATAGGGGTTGTCTCACTACATTGATTCATCTTACCTCAGTCCTGTTTTCTTGGTTTCATTTTGAATTCAGGGGCATAGAAACCAGATCTGTAGCTATAGCAACCAGTGCTGGCAGCCTGTCAGGAGAGATCAAACAGGTCTGTAGCTATAGCGACCTGAGGAGCTGGTGCAGCCCATACAAGAGGCGATATCTCAGAATAGGTAGGACACCGTTAATGGACACATATTGCAAAGTGACTTGTTTTTGTAAGATCTTTAACATAAAAAGCAATCCTTGTAATGTGACGACCCCTTTAAGCTTAGCCAGTAACTTCTCCATGCAGAGAACTGTTTAGGAGTATTTACCCCTTGTCACTGCAGGCAGGGTGCATTTCTACACCCATATTACAGCTGCAAGTCCTGGCCTGGCTGCAGGTTTAATGAACCCAACTAAAAACATCACAGGGATTCATAATCACGGACAGACTTGTAGCCATAATACAGACAACAAAATGTGCTCATATTACACTTGTGTGAAATTAGCCTCTGAATAAAGATTTGAATGGAATTTTATCAGTCAGTGGCACATAGCAACTGTGTTGTAATCTATTCAGATGGAGTCCATGAATTACCGTATTATATTTTGTATAACATAATGAAATGATGACATTGCACTTTAATTGGGTACTGGTGCTTTAAGGACTAGCATCACTTGCAGCCTGCAGCCAATCAGGAGTGTGCTAGGGGACCATGGGTAAGAGAAGGGAGGGGCTGCAGGCATATATACAGCCTGCCATGTTACGTAGCAGTTCATTTCAATTAAGGGGTTAGAATTGTTAGAGTTGTAGAGTTACAGCATTAAAGTAGAGTACTTAACAGAATAAAGAAAAGAGGAAAGAGAGACAGATTGGAGCGCAGGTAGACAGAAAGAGAAGGGAAGAGATATATAGGGATAGTTAGCGTTGTGTAGCCAGTCACCAAATCCAGGATTCCTAGGTTCACGTTATATGCCGGTTTATCTCGAGCAGTTGCATGTAATTACTGTTGGGCTTTGGTAAATGTTCAGAAGTTGTTGGCAGGCAATTGCTGCTTAGTTGTGCTGAAAGTGCTGCAGAGGAGATAGTGGTGCATGTTGGTAGTGCACTGTAGAGAGATACCCTTACAACAGATAATGGGCGACATGTCAGAAAAGAGGCGCCTGAATGAAAGAACCTGTCAAATCTGGCATCTGGTATACCTTGCACAGTAGAAATGACGCGCCTAATCTAGGCGCATAGCAAAATGTAGGCGCATAGCATATCATTTCTAGCATATTTGATGCACCTACTTTAGGCACATTCAAATGTGTCATGCCTGGCGTATAATGCACCTAGTTTTGGTGTACTACAGTTCATTTATATAGAGAATAGGGCATCACCAGTTTTTTGGTGCAAAATGCACTAAAAATGGTGCAGCCTTAATGGGACATGTCGCCCAATGTGCTAAAATAAATTATGTGAAGATAACTTTTTGCCCCCGAAGCTTAGTGCCAAGAGTAGCCTTCCAAGACCCCAAAACTGCTGTGTCACTGTGGTTTTTCTCCACCAGATACACTCCAAGCCCCAGCACACTGCCGGTAGGCCCACATTAGCATCACACCACACACCTGCATTTATGATGCACCTGCTACTGACACACCTTACACATTCATGGTAAACTGAACAAAACCAAAGCCAAAATAAACCTATTGAAAACAATGAAAAACAGTTCTCTTCCATTTTTGTGATTAAAAAATGGAACAAAAGAATGGAAAAGCAAACTCGGATGTGAATCTGGCATTAAAGGTATAATAGTCACATATAACCCTATTGCCACTTGGTGAAGGACTGTACCTCACCTACCCCCATCCACCTTTTTGTAATTCTGTCATTTTGATAATTTGATACCCCGATGTATCTTACAGATTTGAGCCTAAAATATCTTAATAAAGCTCATTTTTACGTAACTACATTTAGTTCTTTTCTGAGTGCCGTGGAATCCTGATCCCTAGTACTTAGGTGGTATCCCTTTCCATTGAGCATCTTACCCTAGGTGTGCGATCCCTACTATCTATAATTGTAATATATAGGCTCAGCTATTCTCATAGACTTTCCACACTACAATTATCTCTTGTAAAAGATGTTTGAATGTGAACCTGGGTCATCAGAGCTGCTGTGGAGGTCATCTATATTGTGCCGTAGTTGATGTTCTTTACTAAGTGTAGTAAGCTGACATCTTCCTATGCAGATAAATAAGTTTAGGGGTATATAATGATTAATATATATTATTGATATATACCTGAGAAGGCAAGTCATTTGATGTGATTATGATTTTCTAGGAACCAGATCTGTAAGGAACAATTGGTGCACATGATAGTGTTCTTCTGATGCATCTGGAAGGAGAATACAACTGCTACACATTTTCTGTTTTTTTTTAATAATTATAATTCTTAAATAAGATTAATTCATGAATATTGACTGTCTGGAGAGCCTGGATCAATAGATTTGGATCTAAATTAAGACTGATTAGTCCCCTTTGGAATGACATCTGGAGCACTGTGTGCAGACTGGAGATCAAACCTTTTAGCCACTATTTCCCTGGAGACTGGACTAATTTACAAGGATGATCATTAGTGATTTTACAATATGGTAGACTAGGCAGGTGTTTTCAAGTATCTCATATATTAACACTTGTCATGTAGGCATCTAGAAGGTGTAGTCGGAATCAGCACCACACTTGATTGAAATAAGGTACTATGTATTCAGGCTTGGACTGGGCCACAGGGGAGCAAGTGAAACCCCTGGTAGGCCTCTGGGCAGGGCAGGCCTTTTCCAGGAGAAAGAGAGGCAGAAAGCATAAGATGCACACTAGCTAAAGGGTGGGCCCCAAGATTCAACTCCATAGGTGGACCCCAAGAATCAATTGCACGGGGCACAAGAATCAACTCCATAAGTGGGCCCCAGGCACCTCAGCCCGACACTGTGTATATTCCAGGTATATGCCTGGTACTCCAGATACATAGGATTGCTTGCATTATAAAACATATCAGCTGTAGGTTTGTTTGTCCGGTCTATTTAGGCCCAGTGTATAGAGCATACAGATCGTAACGATAGCACTCTGCTCTCACAACACTACCCTATAAATATTTAAATAGCAGTTCAGCTTTCAGATACAGTCATCAGTGACAAAGTATCAAGCTTTTTGACCTTTTGTTAACTTGAAATGTGAAATATGATTCTCATAGCCTGCTTCTTGCCATTCTCTATGAGAAGTTTATTCATAATTGTCTCAGGGCAACAAGATAACTGATCAGAACAGATGTGATCCATTATGTGCACATTCGTTACATGACATACAATTGCTCCATCAAAGATAATGACTACATTATTATTAGAAAGTGAGCAAAGAAAGAAGTAGGAGCAGACATAGTGTGGAGCACTTCAATGGGGTTTTTTGTTTAGCAACAATGTAGGGAAATGTTCAGTTAAAGCAGATTTTGCAGTGGCGAAGTAACAAACTTAATATAAATGTAACAGCTGTTGCTGAATGGATCTGCCTGTCATGTTGTATATGGAATTAAGGCAGATGTTATGCAGGAGGTCAGTTTGTTTCAGATAACAGCGGGTAATCACGCAGGCAGGCTCTTAATATCCCTGGCAGTCACAGAGTTTTAGAACGTCATGTAATTACTGTACCTGGGAACAAGTGGGATCATCTGCGGCCTACATAAAGACCGTCACATTGTTCAGATTGCAAGGCTGGGCAGCTAGTCTACTAATCAGGGATCAGGTTCACCTTTGTTGTTTATGTAATGGTGTAAAATGTATTAAGCCTGTTGAAAAATTACTTCATTATGTTATATTTTCGCTTCCTAAAGGGCTCGTTTTCAAGATAGGTGCGGAACCTAGAAGGGGTACCTGCACTTATCAGGGGGACATGTATGAAAACTCTCTAGGTCTAAGACTTTCTTTGTTGCCCATAGCAACCAATCAGAGCGTCCCTCTCATTTTTTCAGAGCTCATATGAAATGAAAGGGAGGCTTTGATTGGTTGCTATGGGCAACAAAGAAATTCTTAGACCTCGACAGTTTTCATGCATGAGGCCCATAGTATTTTAAATGGTAGCACCCCTGTAAGGTCATCAACAGGATGCTTGTTCTAAGTTCAGTGTGATGATATAAGATTTTTATCCTTAGGGCATATCCCCACGGCATGGATTTTCGGACGGTTTTTCAGGCGGTTTGCGGTTTTGCAGACTGTCTGAAAGACTGGCTGAAAATGAGTACATTGGGCCTCTATGGAAAACCTGTGCAGCAGTCCCCACTGCATGGGTTTTCCGCCCGGCAGTTTTTCCATCCACGGGCTGCCTGCAAAACAGTGTACCTGCACCTTTTTCCGTCCGGTTTTCGGACGGAATCTGTGCACGTCAATGTGAAAGGGGAGGGCTTTTCTCCGCTCATCGTGGAGAAAAGTCGCCACCCCCTCCCCCTTGCGGCCGTAGGAACGGCCGCAAAACAGGACACGTACCTGTTGGAAAAACCGACCGATATTTGTCCCTTGCCATGTGGATGCACCCTTACTGTTCAGGTCTTTAATAGCAGACAAGTTATATTTCCTTTTTGCAGGAGAGGTGCCAGCGAATTATACAATGATCCCTTAAAGGGAACCTGTCTTGTGGTTCATGCTACACTCTCTTCCACAGCAGGGTGTGATAGAGGGAGTGAAGCTGTGATATATAGGTTTAAAATTTGGACTAAGATTTCTAAATAGAAGGCAGAAAAAATACTAAAGGACTCTTTGGGTGTGTTCACACAACAAATTTAAACAAGGAATCCAAAGTGGATTCCGTGATGAACTCCTAGTTAAAATCCATGTACATTCCAACAGCCTTTTACTTGAATCCCCGCTGTGGTTTACACAGTGATCTACCGCATGGATCTTCCACACCATGCATTTAACCCCTCAGCCAGTTTTGACCTTTCTGAGAGAGCCCCATTTTTTAAATCTGAAAAATGTGTCACTTTATGTGGGAATAATGTTTTCATGCTTTCACCTATCCATATGATTCAGAGGTTGTTTGTTTTCTTGTAGCACATCGTGTTTTAAGTTAGAAATAAATTTTAGTCCATACAATCCTTGTTTATTTGTGAAAGATATCAAAATGTCTTGAAAATTTAAGTTGCCATTTTCAAAAATGTATGGAGAGATTTTTTTAGGGATTTTTTTTTAGAACATTCCAGTTCTTATCTGTTTTTTAGGGGCTTATATGTTAGATTGCACCAAATAATGTAAGCAAAACAGCATCTAGGTAGTTTGTTAACCCTCTAGGTGTTTCACAGGCAGGAATAAGAGCAAAGTGGAGGTAAAATTTCACTCTTTTTTTCAGATTTTCAATTTTAATGGTATATTTACTGAATCAGAGTAGATGTTACGTGGGGCATACAGCTCAATATTGATTCTCCCAATTCTGCAGGTTTTAGAGATAATATGTGGCCCTAGTTTGCTATTTGACTCAACCACAAATGAATATATCCATGGGTATAGTAAGTATATTGACCCCACAGGTGTTTCACAAATTTTTTTTTGCTTTAGGTTGTAAAAATGAGAATTTTGTTTCAATAATTTTAGCAGAAAATGTTTCATTTTCATAAACAATCCTGGAGAAATGCACCCCACAATTTGTTATGCAGTTCCCTCCAAGTAGAACAATACACTATATGTGACTGTAAACTGGTGTTTGGGCACGTAGCAGAGTCTACTAGGAAAGTAGCACTATTTGGCTTTTGGAACGCAGATTTTGGTGGGTGCCATGTTGCATTTGCAAAGCCCCAAAGTACTAGAACAGGTGAAACCTTCCAGAAGTCGCCCAATTTTTAAATCAACACCCTCCTGCATCTTAGAGAGTATTGTTCATGTTTTTTTAGCATTGGACCATGAACATGGAAAAAAACAGCAATTCCACCATTAATTTCCATTGTTACAGAGTTCGCTGTGTGTTATAAATACCATGAAAACTTTACTATGTGGGTTGGTATTGTAACAATGATATGAATTTGATATAGTTTTTTATGTTCTACTACTTTTACAAAATAGAAATGCTTACGGAAAAAAATGCATTTTTATTTAGTCATTCTGACAGCTATACCTTTTTTATTTTTCTTTATGTGGATCTGATAAAGAGGTTAACATGACACTTGAATAGCTTTTTATTAAGGTTTTTGGGGGGTGGAATGAAGAAAATACAGACACTTTTATTTAAAAAAAACACTTATTTAAAAAAAATCATCTCCATAGTCTGAGAGCCATCATTTTTTTTTTATTTCTTGTGTACGGACCTGTGTATGGGCTTGTTTTTCGCGGTATGAGTTGACATTTATATTGGTATCATTTTGGGGGACACAAAACTTTTTGATCGCCCTTTAATCCATTTTTTAGGAGGCAGGTTGAAGAAAATATCGCAATTCTGAACACATTGGCGCCACACACTGCACCACCAGAGTAAGATGTCGGCTGCCTTGGCACACATCTCAAACTCGCTTTCTGCAGTGATGTTCCAGGTGTGCTGAGCATCTGTGGAGAAAGACAAAGCTACCTGCAGATTTTTTTTACTACAAATTCATGCTCAGGACATACCACTCTGCCCTGCATTGTGCCAAACAAGAATATTTCACTTTCCTCATCTCAACATTACACAACAACCCAAAACGCCTGTTTTACACTTTCCTCTCCCTCCTCAGGGCTAAAGCTCAGGCTCCGGTCACTGACCTCTGTGTTGAAGACCTGGACACTCACTTCAAAGAGAAAATTTACATAATCTGGCAAAACATTGCATCTCGGTCCCCAAGTAATACCCATCCCGTCCCTTCCTGCACATCCTCTAGTCTGCTGTCATCTCTTGAACCAATGACAGAAAAAGTATCCAGGCCTCTCACGTCTGCTCGCCCCACTACCTGCTCTAGTGACTCCATCCCCTCCCACCTTGTCCAGTCTATTTCTCTGGGTTCCCGCTCTCTCACCTAACTGCAATCTGTAATCTCTCTCTCTCCACTGGGCTCTTTCCATCCTCCTTTAAACACGCCATCATAACCCCTTTACTAAAAAAAAACACTCTGGATCCATCCTGCGCTGCTAATTACCGACCAGTCTCTAATCCACCCCTCATCTCCAAAATCCTAGAATGTTTGGTCTACTCTCGTCTAATCCGCTTTCTCTCTGCTAGCTCTCCTCTAGACCCTCTGCAATTAGGTTTCCACACTTTACATGCCACAGAAACTGCTGTAGCTAAAGTCTCAAATGATCTCCTGATGGCTAAATCTCAGGGCAGGTAATTGTTGTTGCTTCTTCTGGATCTCTCTGTAGCCTTCAACACTGTTGATCACCATCTTCTCCTCAGCATGCTCAGCGCCATTGGCTTTCAGGACATCTCTTGGTTCCTATCCTATCTCTCTGACTGCTCCTTTAGTGTCTCATTTTCCCATTCTAGCTCCTCTACTTTTCCTCTAGCTTTTGGAATTCCTCAGGCCTAGGCCCTCTCCTCTTTTCACTCTACACAGTCTCTATTGGACAAACCATCAGACACCTCTTCCCGTGACATTACTCCTGCCCTGCTACAAAACACCAATGACTGTCTTTCCGTAACACTTCGCTTCCAATTTGGTGATTAAAAAATGGAACAGAAGAATGGAAAAGTGAACTCAAATGTGAAACTGGTGTTAAAGGTCTAATTGTAACATATAAGCTCAGCTATTCTCATAGACATTCCATACAACAATGTTTTCTTGAAGAAGATGTTTGAAAGTGAACCTGAGTGATAAGAGTTGCTGTGGAGGTCATCTATATTGTGCCGTAGTTGATGTTCTTGACTGAGTGTAGTAAGCTGACTTCTTCCTATATGTGCAGCAGATAAATAATTTTAGGGGTATATAATGATTAAAATATATTATTGATATATACCTGAGAAGGCAAGTAATTTGGTGTGATTATGATTTTCTAGGAACCAGATCTGTAAGGAAAAAATGGTGCACATAATACAACTGCTACATATTTTCTGCTTTTTTAATAATTGTAATTCTTGAATAAGATGAATTCATGAATATTGACTGGAGAGCCGGGATCAGTAGATTTGGATCTAAATTAAGACTGATTAGTCCCCTTTGGAATGACATCTGGAGCGCTCTGTGAAGTCTGGGGATCAAACCTTTTAGCCACTATTTCCCTGGAGACTGGACTAATTTACAAGGATGATCATTAGTGATTTTACAATATGGTAGACAAGGCAGGTGTTTTCAGGTATATCTCAAATATTAAAATCATTTTAGGCCTTTTCCATGAGAAAGGTAGAGAAATAGAGGCAGAAAGCATAAGATGTACAGTAGCCAAAGGGTGGGACCCAAGATTCAACTCCATTGGTGGACCCGAAGAATCAATTCCACGGGGCACAAGAATCAACTCCATCAGTTGGCCCCAGGCACCTCAGCCCGACACTGCCTAGGTCCTCTCCTCTTTTCACTTTATACCAGGCATCCTCAAACTGCGACCCTCCAGCTGTTGGGAAGCTAAAACTCCCATCAAGCATTTATATAATCTATAACAGTGGGAATGATGGGACTTGTAGTTTTCCAACAGCTGGAGGGCCGCAGTTTGAGGATGCCTGCTCTACACAGTCCCTATTGGACAAACCATCAGCACATTTGGCTTCCAGTACCATCTCTACGCTGATGACACCCAATTGTACACCTCTACCCGAGACATCACTCCTGCTCTGCTACAAAACACCAGTGACTGTCTATCCGCTGTCTCTGACATCATGTCCTCTCTCTGTCTAGCTCTAACTAAACCTCACTTAAACTGAACTTCTGGTCATCCCACTATCTACTAACCAACCCCCCTCTGCTATTTATGTTTCAGTGCGTGGTACCACCATATCTCCTAGGCAGCAGGCCCGCTGTTTTGGGGTTATACTAAATTTTGATCTGTCCTTCACTCCCTATATTCAATCCCTTGACCGCTCTTGTCACCTGCACCTCAAGAACATCTCCAGAATCTGTCCTTTTCTTACTTTGGTAACAACTCAAACTCTACTGTAACTCCTTGCTTATCGATCACCCTCTCTGTAAACTCTCCCTTCTCCAATCTGTCCCGAATGCAGCAGTCAGGCTGGCCTTTCTTTCCAACCACTATACTGATGCCTCTACCCTGTGTTCAGTCATTGAACTGGTTGCCCATTCAGTACCAAATACAACATAAACTCGTCACTCTCACCCATAAAGTTCTGCAGTGCTGCACCCCCCTTCATCTCCTCCCTCATCTCTGTCTACTACCCTTCCTGGTCTCTCTGCTCCACTGTTGATCTTAGATTAAATACCTCAATCATTTGAACCTCCCATGTCCATCTCCAAATATTTCATATGCTACCCTGTATGATCAGGCAAACTCATAACCCTCATAATTTTAAGTGTTCCCTAAGAATACATTACCTCAGGCAGGCCTGCCAAGATCCCTAATTGCTACCC
The DNA here is from genome assembly GCA_025379985.1 of Phyllomedusa bahiana. Classification (NCBI taxonomy): domain Eukaryota; kingdom Metazoa; phylum Chordata; class Amphibia; order Anura; family Hylidae; genus Phyllomedusa; species Phyllomedusa bahiana. The sequence goes on along the minus strand of JAODAL010001351.1, from coordinate 99,630 downwards.
TGTGCTTTCAGTCACACACACTTCTGTCATTCCCGTCACTTATCTGTATATAGAAGTATGGTCTGGGTGGCAGGTTCCTCCACTTTTTTGTAAAATACACCATATTTATGCAACATGGCTGGACCAATATGTAAACTGAGCACTTCTCACCCTTTGTCTCACCCATACACCCTAATAGATTGTAAACTCTTGTGAGCAGGGCCCTCACACCTTGAGTTTGATCTGTAAGTAGCTTTTTACTGTGAAATATTTGGTTTTGTCTTGACTTATCTCCCCTAAATTGTAAAGTGCTGTGGAATATCTATATAAAGATTATTATTAATTCTGGTAGGGTTTTTTTTATTTTTTACAGCGCTAACCATGCAGTATACCTGACATGTTAGTTTTACTCTGTGGGGGGTCATACGATTACAGTGACACCCAATTTGTTTACATTGTAGCACTTTAAAAAAAGTGTTTTTATTGTGTGAAACAATATTTTGCATCACTATCTTCTGATAGATGTATTTTTTTTTAAATTTTTCCATAGATAAAGCTTTGTAAGTGCTTTTTTTGCGGAACAAATCGATATTTTTATTGGTACCACTTTGGGGTGTGTATGACTTTTTTATTCCTATTTATTCCATTTTATGTGCCGTGGGGAGAACAAAAATTGAAATTTTGTTATTATTTTTTCTTTACGGCATTTACTGTGCAGGTTTAATAACTTAACAGATTTATAGGCTGGGTCATTATGCCTGCGGCAATACAAATAAGTGTAGTTTTTTTTGGGTGGAGGGAAGATTGCATTTTTAATTACGAACAGGCGGTGTATGGGGTTTGTTTTTTTGTCTGTGTGTTTTTTATTGTACATTTATCTTTTTTTAACACATTATTTTTCCTTTTTTTTTTTTACATTTCCCCATAGAGGACTACATTCAGTTATCATCAGATCGCTGGTGTAATATAGTGCAGTATATTGCAATGTATTAGAGCTAACCTGTGTTCAAACGCCTCTGTTAAGTTAAATCCAAAGTGCTGCCCCGAGGAAACCACAGTTCCTCTCCCTTTATCACATCCTTCTCTCAGATAAGTCAGCATAAGCCACATCATAGGTTCACATTCAGCTACAATGGTTATCCCAGAATCATTTCAAATGAAGTTAAAACTATTGTAATTTGAGACTAGAACTCTATGGAAAACTAGTGAATTCAATATTAAAGAAAATGAAGCAGACAACTAATACAAATGAAGCAGGTTCTTACATATACAAGTCAAAAAGAGCTGGAAATCAGTTTCTGTGTTAAAGCAAGTAGCTTCATGAGGGTGCTGTACAGAGTATGCAACGTACCATAAAAGTAGAAAGGAACTGCTGTCCCCTATTGCCCAAAGGAGCAGCTCATCCTGGCGATGGAAAAGAGCAGTGCAGAACATGAAGTAGCGAGCGGTATTGTAGATAGGCACTACTAATGCATGCACTTTACTAATACAGGTGTTTGACTAATGAAATGCTCACACTGATTGGTTGGTCTTTCCAATCAATCTCACATGCCGTAAAGATCATGGCATTGTATGTTGAATCTGGTTTTAAGATCCAATATCTCAGGAAAGGCTATTGTATGTTGAAAATATCGTATCCTGAGACCACTGTGTCTGTCTAATGCAGGTTTCCATTTTTCATAGCTGCCACTGCATTGTAATTGTACTACAGTGTGGAGCACTGTAATGAAGATCTCGACTAGGATGGAATGATAGGCACTATAGTGAGACACTCAGGTAGTGGTGTATTCCGGATGCCTGAGCTTTGTGTCCAGCCCTTCTCCCAACTCATTGCCAGGGATTTAGTTACATGTCAAGAGAATATTAAACAGCCAACTGCTCTGTGCACGAGTTATGAATAAATAAAAGACACCATCACAGGCTTAGGGAATGGAACAGGCCTCTGTCTGAGCAAAGCTGCAGTAAACACTTGACATAGATGCATAAAATAGGATCGATAATAAAACTGCAGTAAATATGCGTGTCACAATACTTTATTGGCTGTTAAAGAATAACATGAGATTTATGGACTCTATTTACTGCTTGGTATTGTTTAGAGTAACATAACTGTATATTTTATTTAATATTATGCTTGGAATATTGAAGGGAAACGCCACTGAATACACGACTATACACTGATAAAATATCTGTAGGATGCCAATAATAATTAGCTTTTAAAATAGAAATATAGGAAGCCATATCTTTTATTTTAGTCTTGTGTATCTAATTTTCATCTCCATTCATGTAAATTTTTAAGCTAAATATTTGTGTATTTGTTTTGATTTATTTATATTTTTACCCTAGATGAAGTTACTTATTACATGATGGTGTGCGCTTGACAGTTCTGTAGGAGACAATGATACAACATATCTCTATGGGAAATAATATGACAGATTTATCAATGTCAAAATAATCTACACAATATACATTTTTTTGCCTGCTCCCTTTGTAGTTAACTATGGTTTTCAGTACAGTAAAAAGAAATGATGCTGTCACCTGCTGCCTGTATACGAAAATATTTGTTATCCCTATTTCAACGCGTTTGTTCAAGGTTGCTATAATAGGGATTCTCCAATTCCCAATTACATGGATACTAGAAAAGATACGTGAGGCAACCAATTTATGTATAAAATCTTCAAACTTTACTTATACAAAATATAAAACATATTATAGCCCATTAGGCTTACCGCACAATTTTCATCCTTGTTCTGCTACCCTTCAATAACGCTCATTCCATTTTCGGAAGTAAATAAAGTCCTGTATAGGTACGTTTTGTAGAGGAGTGGAGCCGCTGCACTGGGTGCAGAGCACCTGCAACGTTTCAGAGGTGAAGACCTCTTTCTTCAGGCCAAAAGTGCAGCGGCTCCACTCCTCTACAAAACGTACCCATACAGGACTTTATTTACTTCCGAAAATGGAATGAGCGTTGTTCTGCTACCCTTCAATAAGGATGAAAATTGTGCGGTAAGCCTAATGGGCTAAAATATGTTTTATATTTTGTATAAGTAAAGTTTGAAGATTTTATACATAAATTGGTTGCCTCACGTATCTTTTCTAGTCACCTGCTGCCTGAATATTACTTACTTGGAGCCCAATATAGACTATGAACATGTTTGGCATACAGGTCTGGAGATTTTACAAGTATAGGCCGAACAAACACCCAAAGGTGGTGTGTACAGTGCCTAAGATGGTTAGTTATCTCCCCCAATTTCCACAGTTCTATCACAAATCCATGATGTTTCACTTTTTTGGATGCTCCTATACCCACAAGGTTCTGTTTACACCTTTTTCTTTCTTTCCTTCAAAGGCATGGTCATGATTATTCCACAGAACATACTGTATCTATAACATAAGTTGCTTATTGACGCCATTGATGATAAGCAATACGTTTTTTAACTGGTTGTCTCTGTATAGAAAGTTCTGCCAACTATGCTTTCCTGCACAGTGAAATAAAGGTAAATTGAGGCATAACTGCTGACACTTTTAGTATATAGCGGGTACATGGGACCTTATGAATACATCTGGCATGTGTATCAGGAGCTTTCTTATTGACTATGCTAGATTAAGAAAAAAAACAAGATGGGAGCAGGGCCTGAAATTTTTGCCAGGATATATGCAACCTATTCAATGTACGTAGGCAGTTTTAGTTTTTAATTAATTTTTTTTTAGAAGTTTGATCCATTCTTCATTGATAATGTTATCTTGACATTTAAATCCTTGTTCATTGATGGACAGCATGGTGGATTAGTGGTTAACACTGTTGCCCTGCAGTACTGGGGTCATGGGTTCAAATTCCAACAAGGACAACATCTGCAAAGAGTCTGTGTGTTCTTCATATGATTGCATGGGTTTTCTTATGTTTCCACCAGATTCCAAAAACATACTGTTAGGGTAATCTGTAATTAAGACTGTGAACCCCAATGGAAACAGGGACCAGTGTAAATAATAGCAATCACTGTACAGTGCTATTGAATATAATGGCACTATATGCAGGGCTGTAGAGTCGGTGTCTATTTTGGTGGAGTCGGAGTAGTTTTAAAATGAACCGAATCCGACTGCAAAAATATATAATAAATTGATACAGCTAGTCCAGTCCCAAGAGCAAGAGGAATTGGCTCTTGCCAGTGCTACCTCTCCCTTATCTTCTGCCTCATCAGATGAGGATTTTAATTTTGAAAAGTATTTGGATCAATTGGAGCAGGCAAAGCATTGCTGCACTCCCATAGCGAACAGATTGACCATATTTCAGCACAATTTTTCACTTGCTCTCCAAGAAGTAGAAGAATTAAACCATTCATCTGAACTGACTGTCCATCAGGCAATTCCTTTATACCCTGAAATTATTAGAGATGTTGCCCATGTGGTCACCGCCTTGCCACCAACCTAAGTTAGTGTAGAGGGGCCGTTCTCTAGCCTGGAAACGTTATCTAGTTTTTGTTGAAAACTGTTTTTCCCACTTACTGCAGAATATTATGCATATTTACAGTTATTTCAATAAATATATTTTATATTCTACCTAAATAGCTGGCTTATTGTATCAGTAGGATGAGAAAAAGCCTGATGTACCATTTTACTGCAGTAAAGTTATCACTTAAACATGCACCATGTATGAGGGAGTCGGAGCTTTGGGTTACCGACTCCACAGCCCTGGCTATATATATGAATATAATAAATAAATGTAGTTTGTTCAAAACCAAAACTCACCAGTTGGTCTCTGAAAAAAAAATGTAATTTAAAGCAATGACCAGAAATCTTTTACAAGACCCAGCACCCTACAGCAATTTACATGACAACATATGTAGCTGTAGATCATTCTCAGTCACACGCCAGTTCCCACGAGCATGTTACAGGTATATTTTTTGCATCCATAATATGGTGTAGTTTCCTGGCCCAACCACAGGTTTCCTGACCCAAACTCACAGCATGTAAGTGTAGATCAGTAAACTGTCGCAATACAGACATAAACGTGCCATAATATGCTTGTGTTAAATTGGCCATGGGATGTAAAACCTGTGTATTTGCAGTAGCCTGCTATTCTGAAATTGTAATACTGAAAATGAGTGTTGTGAATCTTTCAAAACTAATTCAAATGCCACAAACCTGACCTATGATATAGTCTCAATTGTCAAACTGTACAGTTTAAACATTTACCATCATGCCAAACACAAAAGGCTCAGTGAGGGCTCCATTCTTCTAACTAGACGCTCGTGTGAAATAAACCTCAATGACTGGCTCATGCAGCTTTATGTGTACTAACTTGATTTTCCTCATAAAAGATGGTGGACCGTTGTATAAAACAAGGACTTTACCCTTTTCCCTCTCCTTCCTTATAGATTATAAATAGAGATGGGTGAATTTCTCAAAAATTCGGTTCGGTCACTTCGCTGAATTTCCCGACAAAAATAAATTCGGGACGAATCACGTTAAAAAACAGCTATTTCCAGGCTGCACATAGCCTGCAGGGTGCTGTAGAACATTGTGCCATGCTTAAATATGCAGGGGGAGCTTGGTTTGGTCTTCATACAATGTTATGTTTTAGTATGACACGCAGATGACTGCCGCCGCTCTTAGAATCGCTTCACTATAAAAGTCCCTGGGCATTTAAGAGAGCAAAACTGACCAAAAAACTGAAGGGGGAATGTAGCCTGATAAAGTCATAGCAGCGACAGCTGGAAAAAAACAAGCTGAGGGCTCAGGTGGCAACATCAGTGATAGAGTGTGGAGGTGACAGTGGCAGCCACAGCAGCATGAGGTCAGACAGTGGCAAAATGACATTCTGGAGGTGGCAAAAACAGGAGTAGGCCACAGAGTGGGACAATGACACAGTGTGGAGGTCACGGCAGAAGCATGAGGTCAGACAGTGGCACAATGACACAGTGTGTAGATCACGGCAGCAGCAGCATGAGGGAAGACAGTGGCACAATGACATTCTGGAGGTGGCAAAAACAAGAGTAGGCCAAAGAGTGGCACAATGACACAATGTGGAGTGACTGCATCAACAGGAGCAGCAGCATGAGGTCAGACAGTGGCACAATGACATTCTAGAGGTGGCAAAAACAGGAGTAGGCCACAGAGTGGCACAACGACACAGTGTGTAGGTCACGGCAGCAGCCACAGCAGCAGCATGAGGTCAGACAGTGGCACAATGACACAGTGTGTAGGTCACGGCAGCAGCAGCATGAGGTCAGACAGTGGCACAATGACATTCTGGAGGTGGCAAAAACTGGAGTAGGCCACAGAGTGGCACAATGACAGAAAGTGGAGGTGACGGCGGCAGCAGCATGAGGTCAGACAGTGGCACAATGACATTCTGGAGGTGGCAAAAACTGGAGTAGGCCACAGAGTGGCACAATGACACAGTGTGGAGGTAAAGGCAGCAGCAGCATGAGGTCAGACAGTGGCACAATGACATTCTGGAGGTGGCAAAACAGTAGTAGGCCACAGAGTGGCACAATGACAGAGAGTGGAGGTGACGGCGGCAGCAGCATGAGATCAGACAGTGGCACAATGACATTCTGGAGGTGGCAAAAACTGGAGTAGGCCACAGAGTGGCACAATGACACAGTGTGGAGGTAACGGCAGCAGCAGCATGAGGTCAGAGAGTGGCACAATGACACAGTGTGGAGGGCACGGCAGCAGCAGCATGAGGTCAGAGAGTGGCACAATGACATTCTGGAGGTGGCAAAAACAGGAGTAGGCCACAGAGTGGCACAATGACACAGTGTGGAGGTAACGGCAGCAGCAGCATGAGGTCAGACAGTGGCACAATGACATTCTGGAGGTGGCAAAACAGTAGTAGGCCACAGAGTGGCACAATGACAGAGAGTGGAGGTCACAGCAGCAGCAGCATGAGGTCAGAGAGTGGCACAATGACATTCTGGAGGTGGCAAAACAGTAGTAGGCCACAGAGTGGCACAATGACAGAGAGTGGAGGTCACAGCAGCAGCAGCATGAGGTCAGAGAGTGGCACAATGACACAGTGTGGAGGGCACGGCAGCAGCAGCATGAGGTCAGAGAGTGGCACAATGACATTCTGGAGGTGGCAAAAACAGGAGTAGGCCACAGAGTGGCACAATGACACAGTGTGGAGGTCACGGCAGCAGCAGCATGAGGTCAGACAGTGGCACAATGACACAGTGTGGAGGTCACGGCAGCAGCAGCATGAGGTCAGACAGTGGCACAATGACATTCTGGAGGTGGCAAAAACAGGAGTAGGCCACAGAGTGGCACAATGACACAGTGTGGAGGTCACGGCAGCAGCATGAGGTCAGACAGTGGCACAATGACATTCTGGAGGTGGCAAAACAGTAGTAGGCCACAGAGTGGCACAATGACAGAGAGTGGAGGTGACGGCGGCAGCAGCATGAGGTCAGACAGTGGCACAATGACATTCTGGAGGTGGCAAAAACTGGAGTAGGCCACAGAGTGGCACAATGACACAGTGCGGAGCTATCGGCAGCAGTAGCATGAGGTCAGAAAGTGGCACAATTACATTCTGGAGGTGGCAAAACAGTAGTAGGCCACAGAGTGGCACAATGACAGAGAGTGGAGGTGACGGCAGCAGCAGCATGAGGTCAGAGAGTGGCACAATGACATTCTGGAGGTGGCAAAAACAGGAGTAGGCCACAGAGTGGCACAATGACACAGTGTGGAGGTCACGGCAGCAGCAGCATGAGGTCAGACAGTGGCACAATGACATTCTGGAGGTGGCAAAAACAGGAGTAGGCCACAGAGTGGCACAATGACACAGTGTGGAGGTCACGGCAGCAGCAGCATGAGGTCAGAGAGTGGCACAATGACACAGTGTGGAGGGCACGGCAGCAGCAGCATGAGGTCAGAGAGTGGCACAATGACATTCTGGAGGTGGCAAAAACAGTAGTAGGCCACAGAGTGGCACAATGACACAGTGTGGAGGTCACGGCAGCAGCAGCATGAGGTCAGACAGTGGCACAATGACACAGTGTAGAGGTCACAGCAGCAGCAGCATGAGGTCAGACAGTGGCACAATGACATTCTGGAGGTGGCAAAAACTGGAGTAGGCCACAGAGTGGCACAATGACACAGTGTGGATGTCACGGCACCAGCAACAGCAGCAGCAGCATGAGGTCATAGAGTGGCACAATGACAGAGTGTGGAGGTGGGTGGCAATACCAGTCCCTGGTAAAAATGGTTGGTGGCAGATGGAGAAATTGTCAGCAGATGTGTGGCATCAGGCGGGTGGCGGCAATAGAATAGTGGCTGAGGCAGGTAGTTTGAACTCAGACTCATTTCTCACAGTTTGGGTGAGGCGTCATGGCTGATGTAGTCTGACGCCTAAGGCATTGGTGTGTGGAAATCCTGGCCGATCCACACCTGATTCATCTTGACAAAGGTCAGCCGTTCCACATTTCCCGTGGACAAGGGGGTTCTCCTTGGGCTAACGATGGCCCCCGCCACACTGAACACCCGCTCTGATGCCACACTACTGGACGGGCAGGACAGCTTCTCCACTGCAAACTCGGCAAGTTGCGGCCACACATCCAGTTTGGCTGCCCAGTAGTCCAGCGGATCTTCTAACTGGGGTGGCAGAGTGCTGTCCATGTAGGCCACCACCTGTTGGTTCAGGGACTGCTCCAGGTCCTGCTGCTGCTGGCGACTGCCCTCCTCACTAGGCGGGTGAAGGAAGCTGCTCATCAGTGACTCCAGACTTAGGTTGCTGCTGATGGAGCTGGTACTGCTCCTACCCCCCCTCCCCCCACCTTCCCCCAGCAGCCGCGGCAGTAGTACGTGAGCGCTGAAGAACCCCCCGGTCAGACCTGTCAGAGGAGGGACGATGCCGCACATAGGCAGCGGCCAACTGACTACGGAGGATTTCCCTATAGTATTTGAGTTTGTCCTCCCTCTCAGCAGCTTGGAAAAAGGCTCCCATTTTGGACCGGTAGCGAGGGTCCAATAGGGTGGAGAGCCAGAAGTCATCCCTCTGCCGGATGCTGACTATTCGGCTATCACTAGCCAGGCAAATCAGCATGCTGCGGGCCATCTGCACAAGGGGGGCTCCCTGCCTTCATCTCCACTGTATACTGCCACGGTGCTTGCGGGTCATCTGCCTCGTCTTCCTCATCTCCATCTACCTCCTCCAGCTGCTCCTGCTCCTCCTCTCTTGTCACCTGGGTAGAAAATCCACTCATTTTACCAGACAATGCTTCTGCTCCAATGTCCTCCTCCTCCTCCAATTCAGTCCCCACCGGACTCATGTGGCCGCGAGATGTAGTCGCCACATCTCCAGTCCCCTGCCCAGACAGATTTTTCAGCATCTGTTCCAGGACATGAAGCAGTGGAATGACGTTATTCATTCCGTAGTCCTGGCGACTGACAAATAACGTGGCCTCCTCGAATGGCCTCAACAAACAGCAGGTGTCACTCATGAGCTGCCACTGGCTGACATCGGGAGTACTCCTGTCCGCCTGGATCATCAAAAAATCGTTAATGGCCTTTCTCTGTTCATACAGTCGGTCCAACATGTGCAGGCTGGAATTCCAACGGGTGGAAACATCGCATATCAGAGTGTGTTGGGGGAGGCCGTTCTGCCGCTGCAACTCGAGGAGGGTGTTCCTGGCTTTGTAGGAATGGATGAAGTGCATGCACAGTTTCCTGGCCATTTTCAGAATCTTCTGAAGATCGGTGGAAGACTTCAGGAACCTTTTCACAACCAGATTGAACACATGCGCCATGCAGGGCGCATGGACCATCCCTCCTCGGTGCAGCGCGGACACCATGTTCCTCCCATTGTCCGTCACCATGGTTCCGATTTGCAGTTGGTGCGGAGAAAGCCACACATCGATTTCTTGCTGCATGACGCGGAGCAGTTCCTCCCCTGTGTGACTTCGTTCGCCGAGGCAAGCCAGGTGTAGAACTGCGTGACACCGCTGTGCCCTACACATGTGGTATGATGGAGCAGTACTTGTGGAGGCTGAGATGGTGGTGGTGGTGGAGGAGGAGGAGGCGGACATTGGTGCAGGAGCCGCAGTTTGACAACGTGGAGGAGAAAGCGGCGTCTCCTGTCCAAGTTGTTGGTGTGCCTGGGCAGGAAGCACATTTCCTCTGGGGGCCGTAAAGGACATGTACTGGCCCTGACCGTAGTTACAGCTCCAGACGTCCGCGCTGCCGTGCACCTTGGAACAAACCGATAAGCTCAAGGAATGGCCCACCTTCTGTTCTACATATTTATGAAGTGCTGGTACTGCCTTTTTGGAAAAGAAATTACGGCTTGGAACTCTCCATCTTGGCTCGGCACAAGCCATTAGTTCTCTGAACGGTGCAGAGTCCACCATTTGGAAAGGGAGGGACTGCAGTACCAACAACTTGGACAGGAGCACGGTCAGCTTCTGCACCTTAGGATGGTTGGACGCATATTGTTGTCTCTTTGCAATCGCCTCGCTGAACGACTGCTGGCGCCATGAGTAGCGAGGAGCAGGAGCATCTGGACCGGGAGATGATAGCAAAGAGAAACAGCTCCCTTCTGCAGAGGTGGTGGAGCCTTGACTGGCTGCAATGGCATGCGTGCCACTGGCCGCTGCTGTTGCTGCGGCGGCAGGATGGACCACCACATCTGAGCCACGTTTCTCCCAGGCCACCGGATGGTGACGCTGCATGTGTTGACGCAGGGCCGTGGTGCCAACGTTAGCTCCCTGGCCACGCTTCACTTTCTGCCTACAGATTCTACATATACCCATATTTGGCTCCTCCGGTGTCTTAGCAAAGAACTGCCACACCGCTGAGTAGCTGATTTTACCGCCAACGCTCCGCACTGAGTGACTACTGCCGCCGCTGCCTCGCTGAGCCCCTGTGCCGCTACTTTCTTGGACCTGCGAAGCGGGTTTTTTACCCCGTGGCCGCTTGGCTCCCGACCTCACACTGCTGCTATCCTGCTGACTCACGGCCACACAACCCACTTGCTGGCTGTGCCGCTGCCTGACGCGCAAGCTGACGCCCTCTTCTCCTGACGATGATGAAGCCCTTGCCTCACCCGGCTCCCAAGTGCGGTCGGCTACATCATCATCTATTTGTGTTTCATTGTCACTGCTGTCCTCATCACCGGTCTTGGTATGCAGAGGCTGACCCCTCACAACATGACCTCCCATGCCACTCTCCACATCTATACTTTGCTGCCTACTGCAAGAAGCAGGGGATATTGGCCCCATTTCTTCGCTGCCAAGTAGCTGCTGACTGCCCTCCTCAAATTGTTCATCCTCGCTATATAGTGGCGCTGAGCCCAGACCACATAGTAGATCAATGGCTGAGGGAACCGGATGGGACAGAGGCGGGTTGAGGACAGGTGAGGGCCATGCCAACTAAGGGTTGTGTCTGACGTTCCCACTGACTCTTGGCTGGGGTTGTCAGATGTCATCTGGGAGGAAGTGGATGACCTAGTCAACCAATCAAGAACCATTGGGTTGCTGAACAACACACGGCCGCTAGATGACAGCGGCAGTTGTGGCCTCACCGAGTGACCTTTGCTGCGACGTCCCCTTGCTGTGCTGAGACCTGGGCCTGCCCCAGGAATGTTTGTGCCTCTGCCACTCGCAGGTGAAGAGCCTCCCACCTCTCTGTCTGACACACTGTTTGTTCTAAAATGTACAGACACTGTTTGATCAAGATATCTGTATATGATAAATACACATCCTGTATTTGACTCCAAATGAACCCAGTAACAAGCTTGGGTAACCCTTGGATATAAATTGTGCTCCACAAATGGGCAGGAAAAATTGACTTGTATGTGCCGTTTAAAAACTCTGTGTATTTTACTGAATATAAAAGCACAAACAGGCTTAATTAACCTTCGGATATGAATTATGCTACAGAATTTCTTCTGAAAAATACTTAGTTAACCCTTGGATGTAAATTGCGCAAAAGAATTGAGCAGCCAAAAACTACCAGCTTTGTAGCGTGTAACAATGGCGGGTTTTTTACGCTACACAACAAGAGAAAAACTTGTAATTAACCTTCGCTTGTGAATTATGCTACAGGAAAAATGTCTTTTTTGGCGGTGAAATAAACGGTTTCTTTTAGTCACCACAGCAGCAGAACAACGCTTAATTAAACCCTGGATGTAAATTGCGCAAAAGAATTAAGCGACCAAAAACTACGAGCTTTGTAGCGTGTTACAATGGCGTGTATTTTATGCTACACAACTAGAGAAAAACTTGTAGTTAACCTTCGGTTATGTATTATGCTACAGGAAAAATGTATTTTTTGCCGATGAAAAAGACGGTTTCTTTTAATCACCACAGCAGCAGAACAACGCTTAATTAACCCCTGGATGTAAATTGCGCAAAAGAATTGAGCAGCCAAAAATGAAGTGGTATTTGTATTGTAAAAATGCTGTTTCTTTAAATGAATACAACAGGAACAGGCTTAGATCACCCTTGGATATTCAATGTGCTGTGAGCAGATAGCATTAAAATGTATATGCAGCTGCACTGGACGCACACTGGACTTCAGATCCAATACCCCAAAAAATCAGAAATAGAACGTTAAGAGAAGCAGTCTCTGAGACAAGCTGAGACACCCCCCAAAAATCGCTGTATAAAAATGAGTTCTTTAGTATCAGCTATCATAAGCAGCCGCGGCAGCACCTTCCCTGATGAGCACAGTGAGAGCGGTATGAGCTCCCAGCGTCGCGCCCGGACTTATATAGTGCGGTGACGTCACAGAATCCCGCCGGTCTCTGATTGGCTTTATCTCTGCACATGTCATGTAGGCTATGCCCTTCTTACTCCCAGAGTTCTTTGCCCCATGTAACACCATGTGCTTGCAGCCATTTTATTAATCAAAAGCACACTTCGTTCATGCGAAGTACCCCAAACTTCGACTTCGTTCCGAACCGAAGTTTTTCTGAAATTGCAGGAGGAGCTGAGCAAGTTGATATATAATTTTGTTAAGAACTATTCAGTAAAACTCTTAATTTATTCATTAAATATACTTCTTCTTGTAGGTAAAGGAGTCCAGTGGGCGGTCTTATTAATAATTGACCGCTATCACGGTATATGCACTAATACCATAAAGGCTGCCAATCACTGATTAGACTGCCCCTGCACTTCTTAACCCAGAATAGGCAGTAAATTGAATGAATAAATGAATTGTACTGCAAAACTATAAATCACTCTGTTCGCTCCCTTCTGCTCTATAACGTGCTGCCCGATCAGATAGCATGTTCACAGTAACAGGTTCCCTTTAAACATTAGCATGAATAGAGAAAATGTATGTGTTTGTGGCTACGTCTCCATTCAGTCCATGTTTGAATGTAGCCAATGCTGGACACCTGTGGAATACAGGTTAGGAGACTCTAGCTCTTCAAATACGTGAGGGCCCTAGATTTGGGACTTCCACCCATTAGACATTAATGGCCTAATTTGTGGATTCGTTATACCTTTCCAAGAAGTGAAAAAACCCTTTTAAATAGGGACTAGAAGCATTATTATTTAGATCCGCCTTTCAGGAATCCATCCCCAATGGATTTTATATAAGTGGCCATGTTTGGTTCTCACACCGCTGAATAAAGGCCCAGAGATAGCTGATAGACTTATACACTCTCTGCATTTATAACTGATCAATATGTATTTTTATCAGTGGCATCAATGCTTAAACGCCTTAATTTGTAAATGCATTGTTTTTTTACCTAATACATCCATTTTCTGTTTTTTCCCAACAGCTAAGAAATGATCTCCAGTGCCTACCACCATCCGTGCAACACAGAACTTACAACATCCATCTCCTAGAGGAGAAATCCCGCTCATTTAAATCTGATGTCACTTCAGTGTCTCCAGAAAAGGTGCAGTGGAGCTTTCTAGTAAGTGCCTTCTTAAACTGATGTTACTAGCTGATGTTTCTATCCTGAGTTCTGGGCTTGTTATTAATTGAGATATGCATAGTCTTCATTGTATTTTTATTCCTAACCTGTCACAACCTTTTGATGTAGTTGTGTTTTTTTAAGGGGGTGAGAGATTGTTCGCTTGTTGAACCCAGTGACATTATCTACTCTTCCAGTTGTCATGTGGCTAATTTGTTGCCACTCAGAAAATAGCTTCTGTTCTAAGACAGGCTGTATAAAGTCCAACAGATTTCTCTCTTAGGCTATGTGCACACGGCTTAAAATGAGACGTATTTCACCCCGTATTTAGCGCAGTACGGCACGAAATACGGGGTGAAATATGTCCCAGTCATTACGCTAATCCACAGTTCTCATAGAGAACTATGGATTACGTCTCCTCTCCCCGCTCGCACAATACACTGAGCGGGGAGAGGAGTGACATGTCAATTACTAGCGGCGAATACGCGCCGTGAATAATGAATGTCTATGTGGCCGGCGGCCTTCCGGACCCCCGTCCCCGCTCCCGAGCACATGGTGTAATTGCGGGCGAAATACGTCCCGCAATTATTGCCATGTGAACCCTGCCTTAGACTCAATGGCAAGAGAGGAAAAGCAGCTACCAAACCATTCTGTTCGCAGCTTATCTTTGGCAGAACAAATGAATCCAATATGTCCACTACTAAATTTCTCTGACATCTGAAAGACATTGGAAACATTCAGGAAGCCTGTTACTAGTGTTGCTCAAATAGAGCACTATTTGGTTCAAAACTGGTTCCACCAAACTTGTGAAAAAGTCAGGCTTTTATTTAGCCTTAACACTATCCATAACCCTAACCCTAAAATGGATTAGGTTTTTAATTGGGTATGAGATTAACTTCCCGATCCTGGACATCGCCGGTCCTTTCTTTGCTCCCAGTGCAGTCTAACTTCCAGTCCAACGTCTACCCATCACTCCCGGCGTGGTCTCACTTTCAACTGAAATCACTTTGTCACTCCAGGTAGAGCGTCACTTCCGGTCGACGCCACTAACAATAGTGACATTGACTGAAAGATACAATGTGCCTGAAGGCTGCACTGGGATTGAGGAGTTGCTTGGGGCGTTTGTGAACAGTAAATTTAAAAACTAGTTAAAAACCCTAATCCTAAACCAGGCTAGGGTCGATGTTTCTATTTTTTGTGACCAATTTTTGCCAAAATTAGATTTGGACTAACCTAAATTGAATTGTATTGAATTTGACATTGAACAGTGCAACACTATCGATTAGATTGTTGGCAGCTGACACTGATATTAGTGGAACTTTACATAATTTATCTGATGTATATGGCCAGTTTAAAGTCACACCAAACCTTTTGTAGTTCTAATAACAATGTAGGTATCAAATGAATATCAGTGGTTTAGTGAGCTGCTATGTCTGGAAAGTTTTCTACAGATTCGACATATGTATGTAGTGAATTATTGAATTTATTTTGCAAACTAAACCAGAAATGGAATTTATTTCCTGTTATGGAAATTGAGAATGTAGCTTTCAAATTGTTGTCTCTGCAGAAGGCCATTTGTCTATTCACCTTAGACTTTCTTGTGTGATATTGTGAATGCATTGAAGTAAACACAGGTAACTTCTGATGTCTATGATGGCCTGACTATCAGCAAAACAGGCATATTTATGTCCAGCTGAAAGGGATTTTCCAAGACTTCAACAATGATAGGCCATAGTTGTTTGATCAGGGGGAGACTATGACGACTTGAGCAGAGCTAGAAACATCTGCCCCACTGATTAAATTTTAATAACCTATTGCTAGAGCAGGATATCAATGTTAAAGCAAAACTGTCAGTTGATCTATACTGCCTTATCTAACCACTAAATATGATAGAAGCGGAGAAGCTGAGCTCTCTGACATGGAGGTTTTATGATTTGAAGCAGGATTTCTGATTAAAAAGCAGAGTAAATCCTGAAAGGACTTCCAGCAGAAAAAGTGAGTTATGCTGGCACTACCAACACACAATAATTGACAGACTTCATTGTATCACTGTATTTACAGTGTTACTATGTGTTGGTGGGGTAAGCAAGACTGTCACTGTCTCTCCTTGAAATCCTGTGAGAATTTACCCTTTTTTCCAGGATCCTACTTATGAATCTGCAGGTCACAGAGCTCAGCCTTCTCTTTAAGGAAAGTGTGTGTGTTGTCATAATTCCATATGAATAACTGTTTTCTGACAGATTGTTCCTGCATGTTTGTGGACAAATCAGACCTAGTGTGACCACTGGCAATTGGCAGAACAGATGGCACTGCTATGCACAATTTTCTGTTCTACCCACAAGCTATTTTGCTCAGGCTAGCCTAAAACAGCATGTGCCTGTTGATAGATTTGGTGAGTAACCACAGGAGATTTAAAAGAAGCTATAATATTGAATACTGATTTATGCAGTTCTTTAATATAGTTATAATGTTGCTTTTAAAGCTAGAGCTTTTATAATCTTAGTTTTATAGAGAGAATCCTTATGATCTCAGGATCACAGTCACATCTATCTTCAGTCTCTTTGTTTTATGGCACAAAGTGAAGCTACATAAGCCTTATCTCATTTACACTACCATGACACCTGCCCACATTACAGAGGCATGGAATCTGCATCGCTACACCCGGAGCATAGTATTCCTTCATGAATCTGCTCAGCACATAAATAAAGCAGAGACCATGCTCTTCTTAGTTACTTAGTGACGGAGGCAAGTACCATTGACTGTAGCTGCCGATAATCAGGCGGCACAGGACGGAAGAGAAACATGTGCAGCTCAGTCTGTTGGGAATAGAAGCAGATAAGAGACTTTTTCTCAACTGTCTTCAAGGGTACACATTTCTGTTGCCTACAGCAGAAAGCTTTTACATCGGAATAAATGTTTTTAAAATTCCCATTCACATTATGATATTAAAGTCTGCTTAATTTTTTACATGCTGGGAGATACCATTGTGGCATTTTACAAATAGTGGAGAAAACTGTGTGATAAACATATATCGAATTTTGCCATACAAGCAGTATACTTGACATTTGTATACATACAGTATATCATAAAAGTGAGCACACCCCTCACATTTTTGTAAGTATTGTATTATATCTTTTCATGGGACAACACTGAAGATATGACAATTTGATACAATCTTAAGTATTCAGTGTTCAGCTTGTATAACTGTAAATCTGTTGTGCCCTCAAAATAACTCAATACACAGTCATCAATGTCTAAACCGCTGGCAACAAAAATAAGTACACCCCTAAGTGAAAATGAGCAAATTGTGCCCAGAGTGTCAATATTTTATATGGCAACCATTATTTTCCAGCGCTGCCTTAACTCTCTTGGACGTGGAGTTCACTAGAGCTTCACAGGCTGCAGCCACTGGAATCCTCTTCCACTCCTCCATGAAGACATCACAGAGCTGGTGGATGTTAGAGACCTTGTGCTCCTCCACCTTCCATATGAGGATGCCCTACAGATACTCTATAGAGTTTAGGTCTGGAGACTTGCTTGGCCAGTCCAGCACTTTAACCTTCATTTTCTTTAGAAAGGCAGGGCTCGTCTTGAAGGTGTGTTTGGGGTCATTATCATGTTGGAATACTGCCCCACGATCCAGAAGGGAGGAGATCATGCTCTGCTTCAGCATGTCACAGTACTGTAGCTCCCACAGCCAGCAGCACTCCTGCAGCCCCAAACCATGACACTCCCACCACCATGCTTGACTGTAAGCAAGACACACTTGTCATTGTACTCCTTACCTGTTTGCCGCCACACACTAGACAATGTCTGGACCAAATAATTTATCTTGGTCTCATCAGACCACAGGACATGGTTGCAGTAATTTACTTTATAGTACACAGTCACTTGGTAGTAATTTCAATATTAAAGCAGCATAATACAAAATCCGCTACACAGAGACTCAATCTTTCTGCTGGCTATGCAGTAATTTACTTGTATTCAGCAAACTGCTTGCTATTTTTTG
This sequence comes from Phyllomedusa bahiana, assembly GCA_025379985.1. Taxonomy (NCBI): domain Eukaryota; kingdom Metazoa; phylum Chordata; class Amphibia; order Anura; family Hylidae; genus Phyllomedusa; species Phyllomedusa bahiana. The sequence continues at coordinate 81,775 of JAODAL010001351.1, read as the reverse complement.
CATCATCTTTAGAAGAGGCTTTCTTTTGGGACAACAGCCATAGACAAGTTTGATGCAGTGTGCGGCTTATGGTCTGAGCACCGAAAGACTGACACCCCCCATCCCCTTAACCTCTGCAACGATGTTGATAGAACTCATCTGTCTGTTCTGAACAGACAATCTCTGGATATGACACTGAGTGTGGTCGACCATGGCAAGACCTGTTCTGTGTGGAACCTGTCGTGTTAATCTGCTGTGTGGTCTTGGTCACCGTGCTGCAGCTCAGTTTCTGGGTGTTGGTAATCTTGTTATAGCCTAGGCCATCTTTATGTAGAGCAACAATTATTTTTTTCAGATCTTCAGATTGTTCTTTGCCATGAGGTGCCATGTTAAACTTGCATTGACCAGTATGAGAGGTGTGAGATTGATCACATCAAATTTAACACACCTGCTCCCCATTCACACCTGAGACCTTGTAAGACATATGAGTCACATGACACTGGGGAGAGAAAATGGGAAATTGAGCACAATTTGTCCATTTTCACTTAGGGGTGTTCTCACTTTGTTGCCAGTGGTTTAGACATTGATGGTTGTATGTTGAATTATTTTGGGGGCACAAATTTATACAAGCTGTACACTGAGTAATTTACATTGTATCAAAGTTTCATATCTTCATTTATGTCCCATGAAAAGATATAATACAATATTTACAAAAATGTGAGAGGTGTACACACTTTTGTAAGATACTGTAGGAACAATCAGTACATGCGATCCAAAGAATATATTCTTGATCTACTTTTATAACAAAAAATGATGTCAAAAGTTATATAGATCCAATAAATTATCTCTATTCAGGTAGTTGCTGGTAAATGCTGTGACATCACTGTAATATCACCTGACATTTGTCTTAAAAGAGATTAAAATATATGGGATTGACAGCACTATAGCTTAAAGAGAAACTATTCGTGCTAAAGAGCTATGGATGTGGCTTTATGACCCTTCTTGTGCCCCTGGATCTCCCTCCTTTCCGCAGCATGATTTGTGGGGGGCTGCCTTTTGGTTGCCATGGCAACTGGGGACATATTGAAAGCCTCCTTAGCAGCCATGTTTTTATGTTTGTACACCTATTACACCCTGCAATAGACAGTGTACTGTATAATAGGAGATGAATGACATCACTATATACTGCAGTACATCAGCAATGCAATATATATAGTACAAGTGAGTGCCCAAGGGGGAATAAATGTTAATCTAAAAAAAATTGCTATATAAAAATAAACCATGTTAAAGATGAATAGATTTGATATTACCACAACCATAAATGTCCGATTTAACCCAATATCATGTTATTTATTCCGCACGGTGAACATCGTGGATAAAAAAACAATTGTGGTTTATGGCTATCCCGCCTCCCAGAAAAATGGAATGAAAAAGGATAAAAACATTGCATACAGTCCAAATTGGTACTAATAAAAACTAGACCTCGCCCCGCAAAAAACAAAGTATAACACAGATTGATCAGGAAAAAATATAAAAAGTTATTGGAAAAAAGTTTTTTTTTTTTAAGTAGTAAAATATGATGAAAAAGGTGGTATACCTGTTCTGACTGTAATGCGCCCAGAAATGCCGTAGCAAAGCTATAGATTTATAGCTTTGTATGGTTCTAGTGCACCCCCCCTCCACCCCTGTGTGGGAGATTTGAAAATGTATGAACGGGGCTGCGCCTGATACCGGCCTGTAAAGATATCTGGCGCTACCCCGTTCATACATGTCGCCCTTATTGTCTTGAAGGCTCCACTGAAATGTAAATATTCTCAAAGGCCCATGAAAAGAGAGCTGGGAATATACCAGGCTCACTGAAGCAGATGTGATTTGAGGAATGCTACGTCCAATAAAGGGCACTGGAGAGTCCCAGGTCGCCGACATGGTGCCTTTCCCTAATGAGAAACCTTACCCCTTTTGAGCTATGCTTACTGCTTTTCACCTAGCCAGACCATGGTCTACTCTACACTGATAAGGAGCATTACCCTGAAAAGCTGTCTGTAGATGAACAAACTAGCATACCTATATGAATCCCTTTAATATTGCAAGGTTCAGTAAATCGGATGTGAAGCAATTCTGCATTGAACAGAGAGTGCTAGAGAGTCCCAACTTTTTTCCCTTTTAGAATATATGAAAATGTCTATAATGCCAAAACAGCCTCTGTTTATACCACATATGCCCTTCCCTCCCCAAGGGACAGTGCGCCATATACAGTACAGGTGTCCACATATTCCACACTGACCTTGGACCCGTAGGCCTATCCAATTATACGATGCTACAGTAAAAAAACAATTAAAGGCACAGTGCTATATACACATGTAGAATCTCACAATACAAAAGAACAATTGATTTTTCACAGCAGCTCTGCAAAGAGAATGAAGATGGATCAATTTAAACTTCACACAATGTATATACAGAGGTGTCAGGCACATATTACATACACATCATTAACAATGCTATGATATGTAAGCCTTAACCTAACACATAGAACTATGTGTTAGGTTAAGTCCAAGTTTCAGTCCATGTATAATAAAAACATTGAGAAAGTTGCAGTGTGTCCTTATCATGGAGATGTTCTAATGCCAATGATATCCTAAATTTGTATCTTACAGTAATTAGGAGTGTACATCAAGACTTGCAGTATTAGCCTTAATTATAGAGCTTAATCCTAAAAATACATGAAAGCATTTCAAACATATATAATGTAATAGGATCTTAATGCTAATACTTATTAAAAGCCACACTTTAACAAATTATATTAACAAGTTACAAAGATTTTTGAGACTTGTTGAAGAATATATGGAGTTGTGTAAATAACAATAGAAGTAGAAAATTTCAAATTTTTAATCCATACTTCTGCACATAGCAAGTAGGAATTTGAAAAGGATTTTGCCATTTGGTAAGATCCCTTTTGAGGCTTACTGTAGCTCGTTACCAGCCAGCCTCAGAGAACGGGGAAAGGGACTCTCTTTCTCAACTTTTCCCGGTTCATGTCTATAGGAGATCCTAGTATACCTGAGCAAACTTTCCTGTTTATGTTTGGAACTCCCATAGTAATTAAAGTGGGAGGAACTATGCAAGTGCAGTCATCTTTCTGTCCTCTGAGGCTGGCTCATAGTGAGCTGCAAACTGGTCTCAAAAGGGATTTTACCAGATGGGTATCCAGACAGGGTCATTCCTTTTGGGGCAGTTCCCCCGTATTTTTACTTTTTAGGTTTTTCAGGTCCCATTAGGGCTTAATAGAGGCAATATTTCTACATTGTGTTCCACATACTGTAATTCCAGATAGCTACCTACTTTCACTGGTAAGACAAATTTCATTTGCTTTATGGTCGCTGTTGGGTGCCCAGGTGAGGTAATATTTACTATCTTTTGGTCTTACAAGAGTGGTTTTGCGATTTAACTTTGTTATTTCATTTATTTGTGTAGTATTTTCGTATGTATTCACACACTTTCTTGATTTTATTCTTAATTATATTAAAAGTTATATTTTAAGATATCCCACTTCATTTTTGGCTTTTGTGGCTCATAAATAATGCAAGCATTTTAGTAGTGTGGTTAATGAATAATTTTAGAGCTAACTAGTTCTTAGACAGTGATCAGACTCATGCTGATCACTGAGTCCCCCTGTTTTTCCTCAGTGCAATCACAGTGAGGGAGTACTTGGACAAAAAAAAGTTGGGAAGAAAAGGGATGTTGGAGCCCCCATTTTAGTGATTGTGGGGGACCCAGCTGTGGGACACCCATAAATCAGACATTTATTCCCCTGTCCTTTAAATAGATGATAAGTCTAATGTGGTAAAAACCCTTTAAGATAGGGATACTAATAATTATCAGTCTAACTATTGCACCATGTCATGAATAATAACTGTGTAATTAAAGTGACAGACCTAAGAACCTAAAATACATTGCTACCACCTGTAACGTTGGCCAAGTGGGGAATGGGAGTGATGCTGTCATTGGCTGACATTAGTACTATAAGGAGCCTAGCAGTGACTACCTCACTGAGGAGATGGTGCATCAGATAAATTCAGGCGGACACTGTGCAGATAAATAAAAGCAGACTTTTTACACCAATGAAAGATTAATGGCTATAATAAAACTAAACTGGTTTGCAGATCTTGCTGGTACTCACTAAGATGCACAGTTCTGGGGCAGTTTTAACTGCGTTATCTCTGTCCCCTTGAGGCAGGAGCTTGGCATTTAGTCTCTTGGATAATTGAGGTGGTACTGATGTCACATGTGTCTGTGCTATCACAGATGTCCCTGCTGATGGTATAGGTGTCATAGATCTGACTGATGTTTCACTCCTGTACCAGAAGGTCTCTTGCCTTCCCAGCTACTCCTCTCCATCATTTTGAATCACAAAGCTTACACATAGTAACCACAGGCCTTATCACAGCTCTCGGACCTGTCTCTACCAACTTCTTTTCATGCTATGAGTCACACACTGTCTGGAACCTGCTTCTTTAATGTGGGCATAAGAACCCATGTAACTGTCATACATCCCATATTTTTCAATCTTGGTTCACAATTAAAATTCAATAAGACACACTACAGTTTTTTTTACGTAATCTCCTTAGAACCCACAAAAGAATAAAAGTAACATAAAAATTCTAAATGTTATCACACATAGCAGTCTATAAGGGTCAGTAGGAAGGAATTTTTGGAAACCTAGGTAAAAATCTCTCCTAATGCCCAATTGTCACAAATATAATGTTAGGTTTACTGTACAGATTTTGCTTTCAGTCCATTTATATAACAATTTGTTTTTGAGACTATGTTAATAATTGAATCTGAGGTAGCTAGTTGTGTTTGTGGCACAGCCAAATGTACCCACCAGTGGAATTGATTTGTGGGCCCATCCTACAACTACTATTCATGACTGCACATGACTCTTGAACTCTGCATTTTGCTTTCTGCCTCTCTTTCTCTGCCTTTCTCCCTAAAAAACAACCCCAGGCCTGCCAGGCCCTCGGCCCACCCCAGGTTCCCCTGATCAGCTGTGGACTAGCCCAATGCAGACTGCATTTTTTGAATGTTGAATGCCACATGTTTTTTTGCCAGTAAACAACAGATTTTTTGGTAAAAACCCAATGACATTTCAACTTAAAAGTATTCACTATGTCTGCCCTTACCTTAAGAGTTAATTTGATTCAATAGGAGAAGCTCAAAAGGCTATTCTTCAAGAAGTGGTCCCACTTTCCTGCAACCCAAAAAGTGTGGAAAACAAGCACCCAGAGGAGTTATAAATTTTGTCCCTCCACATTGGGATAAAGAGACAAGTAGCCCATTTCATGTACTAATGTTATACAGGGTCATTGTAAAAGTGTTTATGAGGATGATGAGGTTGTGTCAATTATACACTGTTTTGTAAGGCTTGGTCATATCGACTAGTGAATTTTTAGAAATCTTGTCATGCTAGAAAACTGATTAACAAGCAAGGCACCTTGTGAACAGCTGTACTTATGCACCATTGCATGTTAACTAATTATGTGACCAATTGGATATTACAGTAATGATTAAAGTATGTCTTATTAAATGCAGTGAATAGTTATGCATCAGATATTTGTGTCATAATTGTAATGAATGTAGACCACTTTTTTAATTGCTTGGTATTAAATAGTCTCTTTCTGTTGATAAGCATCAAAGAAACCATGAAAAAGTATGATGGAGTAAATAGTTATTAGAAGTTTGTAGTCTTCTTAGAGGTCTTCGAAACACAGTTGAGCAGTAGTTCTGTCCATGCCCTGAATTATTCTATGCCCGTAAGAACAGAACCTCATAGCAAACCTGATTAAGTCATTTAATGTCAGACCGGCAGGGCCTGTAAATGAATTCCTAATCTTAAGGTCTAGTCTACACAATGAAATTTCCTCCAGGAGGTCTGCTCTGCTCAGAAAAAAAGAAACAATTACATTCTCTAACTAAATATACTTTAATATGTCTCTATACTGGCTGACCATGATGGTCTAAATCAAATTAACCTCATTACTGAGGGCTATTTGATTTGGCTACAGCCATGTCTCCTAATTTATTGGAGTATATTGTATTGAATAGGATTTACCATGGCAGAAGCAGTGAGGCTTCCCTAATGTTTGTGAGGCTTAAAAGACATAACAGACCAGGCTTCTGTCTGTGTCATGTGGGGTAATCCTTTTATTCAGCACTAGAGGAGAGGGACAGCTCCTCTGAATTCTAGTTCTCTATGGGTATATGCTTTAGTCATAAAAAATACATATACCCTGTTTCCCCGAAAATAAGACACCCCCGAAAATAAGACATGGTGCATTTTTTTAATGCAATTCAGAGTTTGGCTGCTTATGCTAATGTTTGTGATATTAATACATGTTGATGTTTTGTTCAACAATAAATGTGAATTATTGTTCATAGAAAAATAAAACATCCCCTAAAAAGAAGTCTTAGCTCATCTTTAGGAGCAAAAAATTGATATAAGACACTGTCTTATTTTCGGGGAAATAGGGTAACATCAGCAGCCAAACTCGACCCTCAAGATCCCCTAACAGTATACATTTTCTTTGGACATTCTCAATGAGTTGCATTAGTAACATTTGTGAGGGGACAATCATGATCATAGCTTTAAGTCACTGAAAAAAGCTGGAAAACAAGCACTATTGGTAGAATCTAATATTAAGCTACCACTGACATAAAAAATAAAAATAATGGCCAGTTGTACAGAAGTGAATCATATTAAGATTATATCCACTTAATACTGTTCCTAATGTAAATTGTAAGTTATCAATACATTTCTGAGTATTTTTCTGAGGAGTTATCTTCTTTGGGTAATCACTTTATAAGGATCACACCTGGACCAATGGAAAAACTGTTTGTATATAGTCATCCATAGACATAGGACAGTGATCAGTCCATGTCGATTGGTATAGACAGCCAATCATCCTGCAACCAACAAACAACAGCACTTTGGGAATGAAATTAAAAGGGGTTGTTTGGTTTATGCAACACATTATTAAACTCCTTATTAGAGAATTCTCTAGTGAAAGGAATCGTCCAATTGAAAATTCTACGTTAACTCTCAATGCCACAGTGATTTTTGTTAACATTGCATTTGTTTTTCTTCTTCACGTACCATAAGCCATAACTTTTTTATTTTTCCATCTGCATTGACATATGAGGACTTGTTTTTTGTGGGACATGTAATGTACTGGGAAACCAAAAATAAATTCTTTGTGGAGTAGAGCGTGAAAAAAATTCCATTGCAACATTTTTATGGAGTTCACTGTTTTGTTATAAATGACATGCTATCTGTGTTCTGCCCGTCAGTATGATTTCTCTGATACCTACATTTTAGATTTTTCATTAAGTTTTAGTACTGTTTCTTATATTTTTTTTGCAGCCTGAAGTGCAGTATTTATTTGTACATTTTCGGCCACATGTATAAAATTTGGTATTTAAACGCTTTATTTCATGCGCATCATATTAGCACAGAATGAGCCTGATTTATGAACCTCTTACTGCGGGTCATAAATCAGGTGCATCCTAGCTCTAGGACGACACTTCTGGCTCAGGTGTACACAATTGCCAGAAATATAATGTTAGGATTACTATACAGATTTTGCTTTCAGTCCATTCATATAACAATTTGTTTATGAAACTTTGATAAATATTGAATCTGGGGTAGCTAGTTGTTGTATGTGGCACGGATAAATGTACCCACCAGTGGAGTTGATTCGTGGGCCCATCCTACAGTTACTGTTCATGACCGCACATGACCTTGAACTTTGCTTTTTGCTTTCTGCTACTCTTCCTCTGCCTTTCTCCCTAAAAAGCAACCCCAGGCCCACAGCCCACCCCAGGTTCCCCTGATCACCTGTGGACCAAGCCTGAATGCAGACTACATTTTTTGAATGGTTGGTGAATTTCACATGTATTTTGCCAAAGAGCAACATATTTTTGGTAAAAACCAAATGGCATTTCGACTGAAAAGCATTCAGGATGTATGCCCTTCCCTTAAGAGTTAATTTGCCTCAATAGGAGAAGCTCTAAAGGTTATTCTTCAAGAACTGTTCCCACAGTCTCACACTCTTAGAGTAAAAAATCGAAATTACCAAAACAAAAACATAATTTTGGTGTTGGGAATTTGTTTTTCTACGGTGTTCAATATATGGGTTAAATAATGTTATATTTTAATACATCAAAATGATGTCTAACTTTTTCATTTCTTTATTATTTCATTTGTAAAATGGCAAAATGAGGGTGATTTAAACTTTAAATATTTCTTATTTTTAAAACTTAGTTTCCTTAACTTCTTTAACTTCCAAAAAACCTTTTAAAAAGACTGGGGGCGGGCCCCATCAGAAATTTCAGGGCCCCATACAGGTGAAGCATCGGGGCCCCCCCCACTCAACCCCCCCCCCCGCGTCAACCCCACCCCTCTGCCAACCCCATCGCCCCCCCCCGCATCAACCCCCCCCTCCCAACCCCCGGCCCCCCGCCCCCACGTCAACCCCACCCCTTCAATCCCTCCCCCCCGCCCCCACTCAACACAGTCCCCCCCCCTCACAAACACAACCCCCCCATATCTCACACACACACGCCTTCCCCAGCCTCCCACCCAGCCCCACACACAGCCCCCCCTCCCCAGCCTCTCACACAGCCTCCCCTCCCCACCCTCACACACCACCAGCCTACACACTCCCTCCCCCACCTCCCCACACCCCACATCCCTCCCCCCCCCTTTAACACACGCAGCCCCCCCCCACCTCCTCACACCACCACCTCCCCCCTCTCCACACACCACAGCCTCCCCCCCCCCCACCTCCCACATAACACAACAGCCTCCTCCAGCCTTCTCACAAAAAACAACAGCCTCCCCCAGCCTCTCTCACACACACACAGCCTCCCCCCCCTCTCTCTCACACACACCCCCTCCCCCAGCCTCCCCACAATTCCCTCCCCACCCCCCTCTCTCACACCCCTTACAAGTCCCCACCTCTCACACAAAGTTTCCCCCCACCCCACCCTCACACAACCCCCCCACCCCAGCCTCTCTCAAAACATAAAACCCACCCCCAGTGTCACATAACACAGACCCCCCACCCTCCACACAAACCAAACCCCCCCTGGGGGGGGGGGGTGGTCGCTGGGGCGGGGGGGGGGGCTTTACTGGGGCCCCACATTACCTCATATGAGGAGGGCCCGCGCTCTTTATACACGCGCAGCGTCGCCTATCACTTCCCCCGTTCTCCGCTCTTGTGTGATCGCAGTCGGCCATTCTCCCTCTGGGCCCCAGGGTCATGAAGCCCCCCCCCACAGGCGAGAGGGGCGGGGCCAACTCTAATCACAGGGGAGCTGGAAGGAGGTACAGAGGCTGCTGTCGTAAAAATAGCGCCGGCCCCCTTCACAGAGCAGACCGTGCGGCCCCTCCTCACACAGGGAAAAAAAAAGGGCCCCCCTGTCCGGGCACAGCGCGCAAAGGTGAGTCATCAAGTGCAGCTGTGACCGGGGACGCAGCGCGGGCCCCCCTCAGCGTCGCCGGGCCCCAACATCACAGCGGGGCAGCGCCGCACTCATCATGGTACAGAGAAAAAGGGGTATACCTGCTCTGTACTATTTCTATGAAGCAAGGGGGCGGTACCTGCCGTTGGCGGGGGGCCCCCTTTTCTCTCAGACTGCCCCGGCCCCAAAAGGGAGTACGCCTGTCCCCCCTAAAGGGGGCCTCGGGGGGAGTTTTTTGGCACCCTTTAAAGGTCAAAATCATTGATCCCCGTTACTAAGGTTTATCTGCGGTATGGGAGTGGGTCAGTGTAGTCTGTGTCAAAAACCTAACTGTCCCTCTTACCCACAGTTGAAACCAAAGTTTTTATACACTATATAAAAAGAACATAAAACATGTTTTTCTCACTATTGACATGAATCGAAAAAACCTTACCTTTTTTTTGGGCACTAGGATTGCCAAAATTTACTCCAAAAGAAACTTGTAAAAGCCAGATTAATGTTTGCAAATGCACACAGGAACAAAGACCTACTTTTTCGAAGACATGTTCTGTGATCTGATGAAACTAACTGTTTGGCCATAGTGACGTTTGGAGAAAAAAGGGAGAAGCTTGGAACCCTAAAGGGCCATTCACTCGACACAGTGTTAACGGTCGGAAAAGTTTTGGGGCCATGTACACGGCTGCAGGGGGACGGATTTTCTCTGCGGTTTGCAGATTAAGCTCTCCCCCTTTGCATAAACTTGTTCATATTCCGCCCGAAAACTGGACGGAAGAATGAACATGTTCTATGTTTTTTGGACTGCTGGCAGTCTAAAAAACTGTCTGAGGGAAAATCCGTGCAGTGGGGACCTCTGCATGGATTTTCAGTTAAGGTCTGTGTAAAAATTTGTCAGCCGGTTTGCAGATGGCTTTCAAAACCGAAAACCGTCTGTCAAATTTCCTGAAAAACAGTGCAGTGGGGACAAGCCCTAAGAACACCATCCCAACTGTGAAACACGGGGATGGCAGCATCATGTTGTGGGGGTTTTTTTCTGCAGAAGGGACTGGTGCACTTTATAAAATAGTCTTCTTTCCTCATTGAGGATGCCATCTTTGTGGCAATACTGAAGCAACATCTCAAGACTTCGGTCAGGGAGTTAAAACTTGGGCAGAAATGGGTCTTTCAAATTGACAATGACCTGAAGTATACTACCAAACTGCTTACAAAGTGGCTTAATGATAACCAAGTCAATGTTTTGGAGTGACCATCACAAAGCCCTGATCTCAATCCTATTGAAAATTTATGGGCAAAGCTGAAAGGGCAGGTGCGAGCAAGGCGACCTATAAACATGGCTCAGTTACACCAGTTTTGTCAGGAGAAATGGGCCAAGATTCCTACCAACTATTGTGGGAAGCTTGTGGAAGTATATCCAAAATGTTTGACCCAAGTAATACAGTGTAAGGCCAGTGCTACCAAATACTAATGAAATGTATGTAAACTTTTGACTTTGCAGAAAGTAATAAAAATACTTAAAAATTCTCTCTCTTATTATTCTGGCACTTGGCAAATATAAATAATTTGGGTAATTCTAATTGACCTAAAACCGGTAAGGTTTATTCTGATTTTCTGATTTTATCAGATATTCTGATATGTCAGTAAGGGGTTAAATTGCTGCTGCTATGAAAGGAAAAAATCTTATACTTACCTCCTCATTTACCTGCGTTTCAGGGTTGCGGCTGCTGCTCTCCTCTTGTTGCCTTCCTGGTCCCAGCAGTCACAATGTCACCGCTGCAGTGATCACATGTCTTTATCCTGACATCACTGTTCAGAAGTGAATGTTTCGAACAGTGATGGTAGGAAAAGAAATGTGACGGTTGCAGTCAGTGTTAGTGACGTTCCAACTGCTGGGACCAGTAAGGGCATGTTCACACGGCGTAATTGCGGGACGTATTTCGCCCCGCAATTACGCCGTGTGGACGGGGGCGGGGGGCTGGCAGCTCACCGGCCCCATAGACATGCATTATCTAGGGCGCGTATACGCCGTGAATAAGTAGCATGTCACTTCTCTCCCCGCTCGCCGTTTTGTGCCGGCAGGGAGAGGAGACGTAATCCAAAGTTCTCTATGAGAACTGTGGATTACCGTAATGACTGGGACGTATTTCAGCCCGTAATTCACGCAGTACGGCACGAATTACGGGCTGAAATATGTCTCAAAATAAGCCGTGTGAACATTGCCTAAGATAACAGAAGACGAAAGGAGCGTAGTGGCATAGGAAACACTGGAATTGAGAGGAGTAGGGATGTCCCTTTTTGTTTAATAGCAGCAGCAATTTAAAGTCAAATTTCCTTACAGACAATTCCTATAAAAGGCACCATAAACTTTTCTCCAGAGTGGAGAGCAGATTTATATATATATATATATATATATATTATATATATATATATATATATATATATATTTATATTATATATATATATTTATATATATATATATATATATATATTCCAGAGAACCCAGCATATTTGAGCAGAGAAATTGTGATATGATGAGCAGCACATATAAGAGTGACTTAGTGAAGTACGCTCATGCACCCCATGTCAGTGAATGCAGCTTTGGAAATGTATAGCTGGCCATTAAAGGGGTTTTCTTACTAAAAAGATAACATAAAGGGACAGTTAAATGAAGGCTTTTTTTAAAATCATTGGACAATAGATTTTACTTTAGTCAGGAGATTAGAGCGTTTTTATGTGCTCTGGAATGCACAAAGGTTTCTATGGTTACCTGCATACCAAACAGATGTGTGTTATCTGAGAGCAGGGATTTCTGTTGTGTGATAAGCTGAGATCAGGGAGTGACATCACCCCATTCATAGACTGAGATTAACTTCACTAAACAAAAGGTACATGTGCTGTGAGGACTGCAAACCATGGCTATATCTGTAATCTTGTTAGAGATAACAATCGCCTGCACTGCCAGAGCAACAGCTCCCTAAAGGTTGAATATGCTTATCACTGATATAGAACCACCCACAGCCTTAGGAGATAGAGAGTGCAAAACTGCTAAAACTCAGTGAAAGAGCGTGTTGAGAAAACTTCTTTGAGGGCTTAACGTAGTGCCATCATATTTAAATGATCAATATTTCAGCAGTGAAGCAAATTTATTTTCGTTAGAAAAACCTCATTTGGGAGGGTTTCAGCTTTAATATGAGTCATTTCTAAAATCAATGGATGAATTTTAAGTCAGGTTATAAGCTTTGGTTTCCACAACATGGATAAGCGACAGAACTTCTGTCAGGGACTGTAGACTTAAAATAGTCTTATCTCAGTTACTTTCCCAGGCGATTGTCAGCAGCAGTCTCAGACTAAGTGACTTTATAAGTTAAGCTTCATAAATAGACCTTTCTGCTGGACTTTATTTTCAGCAGTGGCTGTAGAGTTCACTGTTTGAAGTGGGAAACATCTAATGTGCACTAGACTTAACTGAGGGACAGTAGGATGAGTGATGGCAAGTGACCTAGTTGTTTCATAATATCTTGACCCTGTGTGCAGTTTATCAATCACAAGATCAACACAGCAGCAAAGTGTAACTGTGGCAGGCGTTTTATCTGGTGAAATGTTTTTTTCCTGCTCCAGCAACTGTCTCTAAACTATACTTAGATTCCTGTCTAGTTTGACTTCTATCCCCTTGTGTACCATATTTTTTTATACTGTAGATTTTTATTAAATTTTCATATTTTATTATAACCATATTCTGCAACTGGTATAACAACATGAAACAACCCTTCTAATATAAAAAACAATTACAGATAGCATTATTCAAAGGATGAATAACCAAATGATAATGTACTAAGACTAATGAATCTGTTGACATAATAGCAAAATGTACTTGATCAACAGAGTTCAGTCTCTGTGTTCCTGATATTCTAGTACAATTCTTCTATGCCTTTTTATGGTTTTTAAAGGAAACCTGTCACATAGTTTATGTCCCCTTCCTGAGGGCAGAACAAGGTAGTGTCAGACCTGCTGTTTCCAGCGCTGTATCCCTTTTTCTTTAAAGTGCAATAGTTTCAGAGTATTTACATCTCACATCTGTCAGTTTGTAGTCTGGTCTACCTTGACAGAGAAGAGTCCAGTTAATTCATGAGCAGGCATTTGCCCTGCCCACCCACAGCTAGCTCCGCCCACTCATAGCTGATTCAACCTTTGACTTTGAATAGGTAGAAATTTGTGAATAAATGGCTGGTGAGTAGGGCTAGCCAAGGGTGAGCAGGGCTAACACCTGCTCATGAATTAACTGGACTCTTTTCCAGTACAGCAGGCTGCAAACTGGCAGATTTGAGCATTAAAAGACTCTGAAAGTTCTACATATTATAGATGCAGGTGCTAAAGACAAAACAAAGTGGGAGAAGTGCACTCTCGTGCAATGAAACCAATAACCAGGTGAGTACACTAAGTAATCGGCACTGCTCACCTTAGAAAGTTGTACTAAATGGTACAACTCATATGAGCACTTAATTCAAATATCCACCACGGTAGCAGCTGACGTGTCTTTATCGCACGGGGATCCTCCGCACACTACAGATCCTCGGGACACCGGTATAAAGGATGAAAAAGACTAAGCAGCGCTGGTGGTGCCTCAGATAAGCAGAAAAGCCGGGGATTTGGAGAATCCTCAGAATTTCTCCAAATCCCCGGCTCTTCTGCTTATCTGAGGCACCACCAGCGCTGCTTAGTCTTTTTCATCCTTTCTACATCTTATAGAATAAGGGACACAGCGCTGGAAACAGCATGTCTGACACTTGCTTGTGCTGCCCTCACCCAGGGGGGCATAATCTATGTGATAGGTTCTCATTAAGTCCATAAAAACTCTATAAAAGTCCCTTCTGCGGCTGACTCGTAGCTTGCAGAGAACTCGGAGATGCTCGCTCTTGCACAGTTCTTCCCATTCCTTTCTTTGGCAGTTCTGAATATAGCCAAGTGAGTATGCTATATTTGGAGCCCCCATAGACCTAAATGGGGGAGCACTGCGCAAGTACAGCCACCTCCCTGTTTTGTGAGGCGAGCTTGTAGTAAGCTACGATCTGGCTTCAGTAGGGACTTTGCCAAATGGCATGACCCCTTTAATGCAAGGCCTGTTTCATAGTTATTGTCATGTTTTGAACACCTATGCATTGACATATTTGGACTGCTTAACTAAAATTATGAACATTACCTAGTATAAACTATTCGCACCAGCCACCAGATCATTCATTGAGAAATCAGGGCTTTTTCTAGATTGAGTCCAGAAGGTGGTCTTCTAAGTGATTGATACCTATGTCTGCATGCACATTCATGGAAGGCTGTCAATCACTATTAAGACTGCCTACTGGACTCAGAATAAGCAGAAATTTAAATAAATATATTACGAGTCCTCCTGAATTTTCTCCCAACATTATATATCAATCTGCTCAGCATCATGCTGTCTGCTAATCAGACAGCATGTTTAATATGACAGGTTTCCTTGAAGCTACACCTAAATGAAACCTGTCAGCTCATTCATGCTGCACCTTACGTCAGGACACAATCTTTTCACCATATAATGGTCTTTTCTTGGAACATTGTATCTTGAAACCACACTCACCATACAAATGTCACAGACACTGCTGATCTGCGGCACATGTGATTGAAGAAAGATCCAACCAATTATCATGGACATATCTATAGTAGATGCAGTGATTAATGGTCTAGTAGTGCCTTTCTACAGTACAGTGCGGTACTACATGTGACAGGATGAGCAGCGTATTATAGACACCAGGTTAAGGCGGCTCAATTTTCTTTTTTTCTGGTACATTGTATAAAAAGTACCAAATAAGTTCTTGCCTCAACATAGAAAGTGATTGCCAACTTCCAGCAGCTCTTTCTGACTATTATATGTAAGGACTTGCTTTATCTGTATTAGCTGTTTGTTTAATTTTCTTTCGTCTATATTGTGCATTATGTTGGGTGACATTTTGGGGCTTCAGAACCAATTACCATTTTTTGATAGAGCCGTAGTTTCAACATACATTGGTTTCAACACACAATGGTCATCCCGAATCTATTAATATTGTATGTTGAGGGGCCCCTGTATCTCCCATGGCAAAAAAGTGGCCATAGTAGTTTATATAACTTCCATGAGCTATAATGGAGATAGCTGTTTGCATATGTGGCCAGCTCATTTCCTCCTTACTGTAGTGCCAAGCAGGAAAGCACAGTCCACTCAATTGGTAGAAGGGAAACTTCTGTTCTGTGCATATGCCATAAATGTTTGAAATCCTATAAGTTTTATTGAGGCAATTCAGATTTTCACCATCTTATAATATGGCACTTGGACCAGATAAGGTGGTGTACCTCTGCTGTAGACCTTGCACTACAGTCCTTGCCTCTTATTACTTGCCATGTGTAATGCTAAATAGTAAAAAGGAAAAGGGAGGTATAGTATAGTGCAGGGAATTTAACAGATACTATTAATTTTGTAAATATAAGTAGGCATTATATGGACAGCATGATTCTCTATAGCATTCTATGGCCATGTCCTGCATATGTTATTTAATCAGACGTCCTAAGTGGACGTGTATGGGGTGGGTTGGGATGGTGTATTTCCATTCTACTTATCCATATAGCTGGTCTCCATGAGCCAAGTACATGGTTACATCCATTCAGAGCTGTGTGCCATACAGGGTGGTTTAGAAAGGCTGGTGCCTGTAGTTAAAACAAGTACAGCTTTCATGCTAAAGAGACAAATGTAAAATGTGCCTATATAGTGTGACGTAATATGGTGATATTGAAGCAAGGAAAATGAGGTCTGTTGTGATGGTAGAGTGAAACTTTCAGAATAAATTTGGTAAATGTGCTCCATATAAAATGGAATTTCATGTTGGGTGAAGTAATTGGAAGCCAGTGTTTGTTTTATGGGAAAAGTCATTACCGCCAAAAGACCTCAGATGAGATAGTGAATGGGATTTGAACCATGAATGTGTGAGTAGGTCTGGAAAGTCGACCAGCTGTAAGCCATACAGATTACATCTTCTTCAGGAGCTGAGACCAGACGACAAATCAAAGCACTGTGAATTTTTCATTGACTTGCCGGGATGATTGGCAGTTTGGAAATCACTTACAGGTTAATCACCACAAAATTCGAATTTGGGGTTCAGAAAAACAGTGTGCCCTTATCGAGCACATGAGGAACTCACCCACAGTAATCGTCTACGGTGCCTTTTTTTGCCAATCATAGTGTCGCTGGCCGCTCTTACCTGTATTTGTTAAGGTCAAGGCTTATGCCACTTATGCCACCTATGGAGGAAGATATGCCACATGTAGTTTATCCGCAGGAGGGTGCACCGCCACATTTCTGTTTGGATGTTCACCGATATATGAATAAAACTGGGGATATGCTGGCACATGTCTAGAGACACCTGGACTTTTTAGTGTGTAGATAAAACTTGGAGAAATAGTGTCTCTTTCCTGCCAATAAATTTGTGTTATTTTTCTCAGTTACGAATACAGAGGCTATAATTTTTGAATCACCTTATATTAGTAACAGTTTCAACTATTTGTAGTGTGTACTAGCATCTTTCCAATTGTGCTGATCATATATGGTTTCATAACATACACATTCCATAATAATGTAATATGTTCAGTGAAGAAAAACATTAAATGATGAGTGGTTGAGAAGATGATGAAATCTCTCTTGGATCAATTATTAATTTAGTGAATTCATTACCTTCTTGAACAAAACTAGGACTATTGTTGATTTTTCTTCTGACCCGCTTTATCATTTTTGCTTCGGTGGATGCTGTGTTATTGTTAGTAATTCCTATCTTATATAGATGAGTAATGAAGCAGTAAAGATTTATGGAGTCTTATTAACAGTATAATGAGTCTATTTTTCTGTTGGAATTAAAACATTTCTTACATTTATACACATCAATGCAAATTAAATTGGTGTGGATAAATTGACCTATATTGTAGAGATTTCTGCAGTCTAAAATACATTATTTTAACTATTCACCAACAAATTCATTTTCATCATACAAAAAATGTGATGTATCTTCTGAACATGGGCCCTGTCTTTTAGCTAAATGTTGTCACCGCAACTATGTTGGGTATAGGAAAATAGATAAATTTTCCTTGTATTGCTAAAAACAAATGCATAAAAGCAACCCCCATCCCAAAGAAAAAAAAAGTTACTGACAATACCGTTATATAGATGTAACATTTAAACCACCTAAAACCTGCCTAATACTGTGTAGGTCTCCTGATGCCACCAAAACAACTGTGGCCTGTTGAGGCAAATGCTCCACAAGACCTCTAGAGATGCCCCCTGGTATCTGCTATGAAGATACTAGCAGCAGACTATCAATTGCGTGGTGTCTCCTTGGTCAGTTCTTTTAGCACATCCCTCAGACGCTGATTTAGACTGGGGAATTGGAAGACCAAGTCAGCACATTTTAAACTTTTTGTCATGTTCCTTTAAACCATTCCTGAATATTTTTTGCAATGTGGCAGGGAATTATCCTGCTGCCTTTACCAAATAGTTTTGCATTAAAAGGGTTAATTTTGTCTGCATCATCCATTAGGTATTTAGGCAACATGTATGAAAACTGTCTAGGTCTAAAACTGTCTTTGTTGCCCATAGGAACCAATCAGAGCTCCCCTTTCATTTCATATAGTGCTCTGGAAAAATGAGAGGGGCGATTGGAAAGTCTTCCACCTAGGCAATTTTCATACATGTGGCCCTAAATATGTGTTCAAGAAACATCTACATGAATGCCAGGACCTTAGGTTTTCCAGCAGAAAATTGCATAGAGCATCATACTGCAACTGTCAGGGACCATCTCTCACCTTCTATTGCTCCATGGTTTAGTTGCAAAGCTCATGTGCCCCATTTAGGCACTTTCCACTGTAGACAGAGGTTATCATGTCACTATTACCAGTCTGCAGATACACAGCTTTATACTTATATCCCATCCCTTCACAGGTACTAATTTTACAAGATAATATTAGTCGTTTTACTTGTCCGTTGTTTCAGGGCTCCTTCACACACACTGACTCAGAAGTATGAAAGTTGCTGAGCCAGTTTTCTAGCATACGTCATGACAGAAATTAAGTTGTGCACCATGTAAGACATATTTATAAATTATTTGCTCTGTAAAGAGTAACTCTGTACAATAAGGCTGACACTTTTGCCTTCGCCTTTCGACAGTGGACATGTCTATGCCAGTTCATATGATACGACACATTTTTGAAATGTCGCAGTAAATGTTTCATTAGCAATGATTTTTTTAATTCTTTAACGACTGGCCACCGACTATAGACAGCGGGCAGTGCATGTCTTCAGGGAGTTTTGCAGCCTCAGCGCTGCTTTTAAAACATTTGCATTGTCTTTTTTATATTGTAACATATTGAACATGTGATTTATTGAACTCTTAAGATAACATAATAGGAAACTACCCTATAAAACCCTCCAAAAAGGGATAAAAAAGGAAGATTTGGCTGTAATGTTTTTGTCCTAAACTACTGTGAAAGACACCATAAAATATATAAAATAACCATGCATGTGATTCTAGCCTAAAGGTTATGGTTGCTCATTGTAGAGTTAGATAAATTGAGGGCTTAAGAAGTGGTAAATAAGGCTTAAGGCTTGATTTCGTGGGGTTTTCTTATGCACAATTTGGTGCATAAAACAGGGTTTTCTGTGTGCTGCTTTGCACATCAAAATGCATGTGAAAAAAATACCTGTGACATGTCCCATTGGCTTGAATGGTGATGCACACAATCTAGGCACATGGTATATTTTGCATGTGTCATGTGATTCAACTGTGATGCAAAGCCGTTTTCTGCACATATTCAGGATGGAAAATCCGTTGCAAGATAGTAAAAGGATTGGCCCTATTGGATGGGGCTAATCTGTATTCCTGAAACATGGTAAAATCCATGTAAAGAATCCATGTAAAGACAAAGCAACTGAAATCTAAGGTTGTCCCTTAGATGTTTACCATGTTTACATGGTGCCTTTTATCTGTGAAAAGAGACACGATGTGAGTTTAACCTAACACCAATAAATGTAAGGTTGTGCAATTGCAAACACATTATTATAGTATATTAAATGAGAAAGCACAGGGTTAAAAACTAAACTTTGGGGAGGATTTTAAATTTATTATTTAAACAGGAAACAAAACTGCAGCAAAAAAGTCCCATACAGCTGGTCCCTAAAGGCAAATATTTTTTATTTTTTGTAAATTTTTATTATTTTTTTATTTTTTGAGCGCCTTGGTTCCGGGAGCGTGTAATTGGGTTTTTCATAAATAAAAAAGGTCAAACAATTTTAAAGGTGAAAAATTTTACTAATAACAAAGGGTTTCCCAGAAGGAGAGGGGGTCCCTCCCCGTGAGGGCTTACACTCTAATGGAAGGTGGGAAGGGGACAAGGTGGGGGGGCGGACATGGTTGGGGATATTTGTAGGGGACAGAGGGTTTTTGGGTTGGTTTTTGGAAATTTCCTGAAGAGATGGGTTTTCAGGTTTCTTTTGAGGCTGGTGAGGGGTGGGGGTTGCATTGAACGGGAAAGGGTGATCCCAAAAAATTTTCCCAAATTATTAAATGGAATTTCTCACAAAAAAGTTTTGTTTACTTTTATAAAAAGGACAGTTAAATGAAGACTTCTAAATACATTGGTCAATAGATTTTTTCTTTAGTTATGAGTAAGAGGGTTTTTTTTATGTGCTCTGAAAATGCACCCCAGGTTTCTACTGTTTCCTTTTATACCAGCGATGTCTTTTTATCTATTTTTTTAAATGAGAAACCAAAAGGGCAGATGAACTGAGCTTTTGGGAAAATTTAAATATTTTTAACAGGATTAAACTTCATTTAAAAAAAAGGTTTCATGTGTTTTGAGGACTTTTTTTCATAGCTTCCCTCCGTAATCTTCTTAGAGATAATAATCTTCCCGTGCTGGTTTACTAGAAATTGAATATGCTAAACATACTATAAAAACCCCCCACAGCCTGAGGGACAGGGCAAAGTGCAAAAATGCCCAAAAAACTTAGTGAAACAGCATGGTGAGGAAACCACTTTAATGAGAGCAGTAAAATTCTCACCAGGTGAAATAGGCAGTGTCTGTATATTCTATCCATACTTGGTCTTGTCTAATATTAAGACAATAGTTAAAGTGGTTTCAAAGGTTAACCTTTTTAATGAGAGATGCTGATAGACGGGGCTGTGCTGACACTGCATTATCCCCTTTTATAGTTCTACAGACTGCAGAAGCGAATAAAAGCACTGGGGGGGCGGATGTGCCCTTTCGAAAACAGTATTACTTTTGTTCTTATTTCTTTTATGCTTTATTTTTATGTTTTTAAAACCCCCGTTAATTGCTGAAATTTTAAAACCCGGGGATAATGTATTTGGGACGTTTTCCGGTTTCCTATTTTGTCAGCTTCAGCTAAAAGCTTTACTTATATTTCGGTTTGCATACCTGCTGCTTGAGCGCCATCATAGATCCGTATTATATGCCTCATCCAATTCATTCGGATGAAAGGTTGGAATACAGCATTCAGAATCTCTGGTTTGAAGGACTCGAGTATCTGCTACAGTCTAGCAGCCATATGTTGTCAAAACCACTACCATCAATGCCTGCACGAGTTTGCTGGTGACATTACTGTTTCGTCTGCAAACTCCTATGGCCATCAGCACCTGCAGTCCACAAAATGCAACCCCCCACGCATTTCCCCCACTGTGACAAAGCGTATATCCTTCCTCTGTACCCACTTTTAAAAAACCCAATTTAAAAAAAAGGGTTTTCTTTTGATTTTGGGTTTTTGGTACCCTTTTAAAATTTTGTTTGCCTGTTTTAATCAATGGCTTTTGGGGCTTTTTTTTTGTGCCTTCTAAGCTTTAACCAGTTATCTTCATGACTACATTGTTTCTGTCATTGGCTGCCTTTCTCTTTTCAGGCCAAATTTTCTTTGGGGTTAAAACCAAAATTGGTTTTTTAAAACACAAAAGGGTATGCTTCAGGGTTATTCTTGGCCCACATATACTGGTAGTGACATTTCCACAATGCTACAACACAACAAATTACATGGAAAAAAACACCAATTTTTGCTGCAGCCAGTGTTCAAGAGGTTTGCTAAGTCAACAATATATTTTCATTAAAAAAATAAATTTTTAATTGAAGTCAATGGAGTGAAAACAACTGATCAGCAAAAATCTGAAGGGACAGGACAAATTGTGAAAATAGAGTTTTAAGAAAAAACCCTGATTTAAACACATTATTATGTTTTTATATCATATTTATAGTTTATTCTATTTTAAAATTTTTGTTAAAAACTAAGAACAAATATATGTGGCTACCATGATATTCTACTGCAGCAGCAAAAGATCAGTATAAATTTGGGACTTTTGATTGTGGGCCTTTAAAGGGGTACAAAGGGCCAACACCCAAGCCCTTTTGTTTTTCTGCCCTATAAAATTTGATCCAATTGGAAAAACTTTTTAATAGAAGAGACAATGAAACATGTTAAGAATCCTCTGTGGACTATTCTGTTTAAAACAAATTTTTAATAACATCTGTTTGACCAAGATGGTTCAAGGAATGAAAAAACAAAAACCCCTAAGGGCCCCTGTAATGAAATGGTTTTTGGTTTTAAAAAAAAAAATTTTTTCCCCATAGAAACCTATGGGCAAAAAAGTTTAGTTTTAAAACCCAAAAAGGGTTTTATACACGGGCCCTAATTTACTATGGTTTTTTGCCGGGGCCCCCTTTTCATGGTCAGGGCCTTTAAGGGTAAAAGATTTTGTCAGTTTCCAGGAAATTTTAAAACAGGGAGGTATAAGCAAATAGGCAAAAGTTCAGTTTTTTTGTTGTTTAAAACTTGGGGCCCCAGGGTTTAAGGTTAAACAGGTTCAATGCCTTCTTATGTGGTGTTTTTTGGGAGCCTTTGGTCCCGGTTTTTGAAACCTTTTGGGCCCTTTTTCAGGCACCCAAAACTCAAAGGGACAGCAGTTCCTATTAACAAAAATCCCCATCTTTTTTATTTAAGGGAAACAACAGTTTTTCCTTTAAAAATTTTTCCCAAAATCATCATGTTGAAAACCATTTCTTTTTTTTCTGGCTTTTCAAATAAAAAATTTTCCACTGGCTTAGCCAGAATCAAACCCCTTTAGTGTTTGTGCAACAAATTAAAGGGGCTACAAAGACCTCCATTATTTTTTGGTTCTAAACCTTTTTAAATTTATACCCTAAAAGAAGTTTTTGTAAAATTTAAAGGGATGCTGGAAAAAGGGGAAAAAACTAATTTTTCCTATATTGATTTACATACGTTTTAAAACCGAAATTTACATTTCACTTATAAAAAAAATAAATGCATGGGTTTTTTTCACTTCTGACATGAAATCAAAAATAAAAACCCTTTTTCCTTTTTAGGTTTAATTATCTTATTTTTGCTAAATGCCCGAATAATGAGGCATTCTTAAGGGATTTTTATTTCTTTCTACAAAATCAAAAGTTTACATTTTCACTAGGATTACTCTGCCTTTTAAAAAATTTTTGGGGCAGCCCTTTTGATGATGTCATGTCTTTGGGCTTCCAAGGGTTGGGTTTTTTGGAAAAATAACAGTTACAGGGCACAATAGACACACCTGTGGGGTATAATTTTTTAAAACACACCCGAAACATACTGCTTCTGTGTTTTAACTCATGTGAAATCTTAAAAAAATCAGCCAAGTATCCGGGGAAAAGAATTGTTTGGGCTTGCAAAAGTTAGTTCATCCCCAATTTTCCCGTACCCGAAGGTTTCCCCGTTCATCTGTACTAACAATTATTCACAAGTTCAAAAAAAGATGGCAATGTTCCCGCCCCTATGCCACTCAGGAAAGGAGATGGGGTTTTGTGTCTTAGAGGGTGAATGTGCTTTGGTCCAAAAATGGCCCTATCAACCCCTAAAAAAAGTAAAAGGAACCCTTTTAAAAGGGTGCTTTGGGGGAAGTTTTGGGAAATTGTCATCATCATCCACAGTGAAAAATACTTTTTACCAAATGGGCTGAAAGACCCCACTTTTTTGGGGGGACATGTCCTGTAGTCTGACGAAAATAAAAAAAAGAAAATGTTTGGCCATAATGGCCATTTTTTGGAGGAAAAAAAGGAAACTTTTAAGTAAGAAAACCCTCCCCGTTTTGAAACACGGGGGTGGCCCGAAAAACATTTTTTGTGGGGTTGTTTTGGTGGGAGGAATGACTGGTGTTTTTTTTACAAAATTGAAGGGGGTCCGAGGAAAGAAGATTATGTTGCCAAAACTGAAGCAAAAATTCAAGGGCATCGCAGGAAGTTTAAAAATTAGGCCGGGAAAAGGTTCTCCCCCAAAGAAAAATGACCCCAAAACTATTGTAAACTGGGTTTCAGAGTGACATAAGGGGTTACCAAAATCAATGGGTTTTTTGGGGGGCCCTTTACCCCAAAACCCCGGAAACTCAATCCATTGAAAATGTATGGGCAAAAGCTGGAAAGGAGGTGTGAAGAAGCAACCTACAAACATGGCTCAGTTACCCCATTCTATTAGGGGGGAGGGGCCCAAAATTCCCCCAAACTATTGTGAAAAAGGGGAAAATTCCAAAACATTGACCCAAGTTACATTTGGGGCAATATTACCAATTAAAATAAATTTGTATTTTTAATTTTCTTTGCAGAAATTTATAAAAATGTCTAAAATTTTTTTCTCTCTTTTTTGGGCGTTGGAAATATAAATAATTTGGTAATTCTAATTGACCTAGAATTGGTAAGTTTATTTGTTTTCTGCGGGGTGGGGAAAAAACCTCTTGTAAAAATTTAATAGTTTAAGTATTTCGGTTTCAATGTTTTCTGATACGCAAACATATTGCCATTGATGCTGTTTATTTTAGAAAGCCCAGACCTTAGTGGGTTGATGAATAATGTCCTTTATTCTTTAGAGAAGTTTAAGTGTGATTTATGGTCCTCCTGGTTGGGTGATTGAACATACTTTTTTTTATGTTTCTGCTTTCAGGTGGCAACAGTAATTATGCCTTGGCCAATTCTTCCAGTAGGACACCTTCTGTTCTACCTAGGAGTGTTATATAACAGTAGCACCTTATCATGCAGAGATTTAATTATTTGAATTAAAGGAAGATTTGTAAAATTTTGACACTTAAGATAAAGGCATCTTTGATGTTTGCTTAGTTTCTGCCATGGCCCCCCGGGAAAGGGACACTCAAATTTTTGAGTAAAAAAAAAGCAAAAAATTATTCTGTTTTCAAGTTATTTTTGTTTTATTTTATAGACGTGCACCTTTAGTCTCATAACAAATATGTGTAACATGTCTTCTGTAGTTAATGACAAATAGATAAAGATCTAGTGGATATTGAAGTAAATGATGTTGCTACTGATCACACTAAATTTAACTTTTTTCTTTGTGTTTCTGGGGGTTTTAATTGGCACCATGTAATGGTGGTAGACTACTTTTAAAAATTGGGGAAAAGGCATTGTATCAAGACAACTTTAGAAATATCTGGGTATAAACTACAGTGCATTAATATAACCAGTATTATTATTTATTTTATTTTTTATGATTTTTTTTTCTCTAAAGTGTATTTACATTTAAAAATTTTAAAATTTTTGGGGGGAAAGCTGTGCGGGTTTGTACACAAAGATTATTTTCTATTTAAAAACCATTTTTATTACTTTTTTGGGCCCTTTTTATATTGGGTTTTCCCTCTCTGAAGGTTTACCCTCTAATTTTAAAGCATTTTCTGGCAAAGCGGGTGGAGACATCTGCTATGATGTTTCCCGTAAAACATTCCCACAGGCTTGAAAAAAATACAAAGAGGCCCAAAAATTATTTGGACAGAGACAAACTTTAAATTTTAAATATTGGTTCTGAAACTTTTACCCAAAATAAATTTTTGAAAAAAAAAATTTCAGTTTGAAAGCTGAATTTCAGACTTTTCAGTTTTAAATTTCGTGGCTTAAAACAAAATGATTGCAAAAAAAATGCGGGGAAAAATAATGCATTTTTTTAAACCCCAATCCTTCATTTAAGGGGCTCAAAAAGAAAACGAAAAATTTTAAAAATAATTGTTAATTTTTTTTAAAATTTTAAATATTTGGGTTTGGGCCAAACCAATAAATCCCTAAAGTTTTTAACTCATGGACATCACAGACCCCGGGTTTTTCCCTTTCCTTTTTAATGCTTTGCCAGGCTTTTTAATGCGCTTCTAGGTTTTCAGTTGCTGTTTGTTTGCTTGTTTGTCTGAAGCTTAGTCTTTAACAAGTGAAAGGCATACTCAATAGGGTTCAGATCAGATAAACTGATTGGCCATTCAAAAATATTCCCTTCTTTGCTGTAATAAATTTGGGTTGTTGGCTTTATGTTTTGGGTATTGCCCCTCTTTTATTATAAAACACAGACCAATCGGTTGGCTGATTTGGCTGGATTTGGCACAAAAGTATGTCTTGAATACCTCAGAATTCTCCGGGTGTTTTCTGCCCCCGTGTCACATATGAATAAAAATAGTGCCCCAGTGCCACTGGGCCCTGCATGTCCAAGCCACCCATACCTCCCGCTATGTTCTAGAGATAATGTGGTATGCTTTGGATCATGAGCTGTACCTCCCTTCCCCTTACTTTTTTCTTTCCATAATTTGGTAGAGGTTGATCGTGGTTTCATTGTCAAAGAAGTTCTGCTAGAACTATGATAGCTTTTTTTTAATTTTATTTGCAAAGTCCAATTGTTTTTTTTATTCTTGAGGTTATGAGTGGTTTTGCACTGTGCAGTAAAACCTCTGTGTTTACTTTCATGCGTCTTTCTTTATGGTAATTTGGTTTTGATGCTACATCCTGGACAGTGTGTTCACTTGGTTGGTGTTGTGAAGGGGTTTTTTCACCATGGAAAAAATTCTGCGATCATAAACCACTGTTGTTTCCGTGGGGCCCAGGTGCATTAAATGAGTTCACCAGTGTTTTCTTTTTTTCTCAGGATGTCCCAAAAAACTGTTTATTTTGCCACTCTAATATTGTGCAATTTTGATGTGTTCTTTCTGTTTTGCAGCTTTTTGGGGGGCTTGTTTTTTAGGACCCATGCAGTCAAAGTGTCTGGGCTCCCACCTCCCACCCTCCCCCAAAAATTATTTGTGGGGTAAACAAGAAAAAGAATACAATTGTGTCATTGATTTCAGGTTTAGTTTTTGTTGGAATTTACACTGTACCGTTCTGTTGGTCAATATATGTACAAGGGCCACAAAATACTTCCACATTATCACCACGTCACCACTATTTAATGACTAATACCATCAAGATGTCACTTACTAAAACAGTATGCCAAGACCAAAATAACAAATAACTATTGTAAGAATGTCAGCTCATAAGTAGTTGAATGTTTAGCACAGACACAGGTTTAGGTGCAAAATGTAACACAAAGTTTATTGTCTCTCCGACCTGAACAATGGGTAACAACAAGCAACATGTAACAACCTCACCAGGTCAGCCATATAGATGTTCATAGGAACTTGTAGGCAGCTTTACAATTCCTCAATACACAGAGGATTCCAGCATTATCACACAGCTCCATCCTGAGTTGTGTCAGCTGCCTAATATCCCTGGTAAGGCCTGGACTGGAGTATGGGAGCGACCTTTAACACCCAGGCTCTTCAGCCACTCCATAAAAAACCTGGACCCGAACTACCACAATAATAACAAGCTCAGCAACATAATGTCGTTGGCATCAAACTAAATGCTTTTTTATATCACCAAGGCCAGCTACCTTGCTGATACATACATTCCGTTGACAACTCTACCTCTTGGTCTCTTACACAATGTAGTAAGACCAAATAATACTGACACATATCACTACTAATGGTGAAAAATACCACCATACTGTTACTTATCAAATCAATATATGAGGCTCAATATTACCAATAACAAAAATATACATGAACCAAATAATACCTTTACACAATGACCACATATCACCACCGGAAAGTGACTGAATAATACCGCCATACTGTTAAAGAATATATAATATAATGTATACCATTGCACTAAGACCAATATTATTGCCTTACACTGACCATATAATGGTAAACCACACCAGTTGTACACAGGTGCTCTGCAGACTTCTGTGACGTCTCCTATGACTGGAGTCACTTGCATTCCCTTTTCTTATCCATCTAGTCCAGACTACCATGACTAATTCTCTCAGCCATGACTTGAATGTACAACGCAAACACCTGAGACTCCTCTCTTTTCAATTATCTTCCCAGATGAATCTTACCTATATACAAACTGACCAAACTATAATGCCACAAACTGTAATACTGAGCCATTGGCTCCCCACATAGTAATAATAACTGAAAGTGCCCCCATTTGTACCATCCATAGGTAAGCAGGTAGATCATCAATGTAGTCGGTAGGTACCCACCCCATATACAAGGTGGCCCACCAAATTAGGCAGGCAAATAAATAGATGCTCCTGTTAGGTAGGCTAGCCCTCCAAAACTAGTTATGCAAATAGTTAGGCAGACTTTTCCTATTAAAGGGAACCTGTCAGGTTGAATATTCTACCCTATCTGAGAGCAGGATGTGATAGGAGAGAAGCTGAGCTCTGTGATACACTAGTTTATACAATTTAAAAACAGGATTTCTAAATAAATGGCAGAGAAAATCTGTGAAAGTGAATCTGAAAGCACTGCTGACCTCACCCACAGTGACTTATACAGTTAGCTCTGTTTCCACACTCTACCCAGGTAGGTAGGTAGGAACCCCCGCTGGTAGGCAGGTAGATCCCGTAGGTAGCTAGGTAGGTATATTGGCCCTCTAAGTAGGTTGGTAGGTTTATAGGCCCCCATTGGGTAGCTAGGTATTTTGGGTCCCCCAGTAGGTAGGTAGGTATATATTCTCATTCAGTAGGTATGTATATAAGCTCTTTTAGTGGATAGTTAGGTATATAGGTCCCCCCTAGTAGGTAGGTATATACAGTCCTGTCTAGTAGGTAGCTAGGTATATTAGGATCCTTTATAGGTAGGTCAATATATAGGTTTCTTTAGTGGGTAGGTAGATATACAAATCCTGCCAGTAGATAGGATTTCCATAGTAGGTAGGTAAATAGTCCCCTTCGATAGAGAGGTATATTAAACCCCTCTCCCACCCCAATAAGAAGGTAGCTATATAGGCACCCGATTGAAAATATAATTCACTTCTCCCCACTTCTCCGGCATGTCCACCTGCAGTGGTGTGCTTCTCCCGGCAAGTTTTAGGCCATAAAACTGAAGCCCGATGCCTTAGACTTGGGGTCTAGGACATGCAGCAGTACAGGTGGTATGAGGACGTCACTTCAGCGGCACACAGCAGTGTTTTTCAATTGTATGTGCGTTGTGAGGACACCCATATAATTGAGATAATCAGCATGTGAAACAAGGAGGCGGTAGCTGCCGGCGGCAGTGTGAACCCCTTGTTTTGCAGTTTGGCCTGGCCCCGTACAACAGGAGCAGCTGCACTGCCCTACTGACAGCCCTGGGACCCAGCATTGGGGTGAGATCTAAGGGTATGTTCACACGGGCAAAGAGAACTATGGATTACGCCTCCTCTCCCCACTCGTACAATACGATCGTATTGTACGTGCGGGAAGATAAGTGACATGTCAATAACTTGCGCTGCATACGCGCCGCGAGTAATGACATAGTAATAATCTATGGGGCCAGCGGGCTTCCGGCCCCTCCACGTCGCGAGAACACGTGCCGATCAGCAGGACTCCCAAACATCCGGCGTAATTGCGGCCGTACTCTACGCCCTGCAATTATGCCATATGAACATAGCCTAAAAGTCTCTGTATGTCTCTCTCTGCCTGTGTCTGCCACACCCCCTCATCCCCTTTCCCTCTACATAGGCTTTTAAGGGCAGCGGGTAACCTGACACCCCAGTCAGTTGACCGTTAATCTTGTAAACATGAGGGATTTCAGCAAGTCAGTGATGGTTTAGGAGGAGGAGTGAAAACGAAGCCTGATAAGTGAAAATGGATTTTTTTTTCCTGATAGGACACTCGCACTGTTGATATCCAAAGTTTGCGGAAAATATAGTGCTAATTTAACCTATGCCAGAAAACACTGATACACTGCAGCTATAATGCTTACATTTTATGAAATACCTTAACATTACCATCTAAATCAGTGTTTCTCAACTCCAGTCCTCAGGACCCACCAACAGGTCAAGTTTTCAGGATCTCCCACTGAATGCACCGACAATAATTATATCACCTGTGCTATACTGAGGAGATCCTGAAAACTTGACCTGTTGGTGGGTCTTGAGGACTGGAGTTGAGAAACACTGATCTAAATTCTCTGTCTTTATCATCCCACAACGCCATCCACATTCTCATCCGTTATGATTCGAATTTAAGACAGTGAAGACTAACATAAGGCCTTAGCAGTAGGAAAATGAGGTCAGGTCTTGAAATGGTAAAAAGCTGTGCATAACCGTAATATTGGTAGTCTGTGACAAACACATACTGTTAAGAATTCAATTACTTGTCATCTTTTGCTCTGCGGAGGAGATCAGGATTACTCTGACATGCCTTTCCTGAAGCATGGGGTTAGTGTTTGAAAATTATTTGGAAAATTGTTTTACATAATCAAATAAGTAAAACGCCTGAAGATTGTGGAAGAATGCACATGTGATATACATGGTTGTTAACCAGACTGATGATGTACCCATAGGTAGAATTTTGAAGCTGCTATCTCCAGCAATTTTATTTAGCTCTTTGTCAGATGTGCTGACAGACCCCACATATTTCAACATACAGTATTTGCAGATTTTGGATATGAACAGGTTTGAGCATTTCTGTAGTGTAAATGAGCATTTACTCTGAAGTACTCTCAAGCACTAATATAACTGCTGAGTTCTTGCTGCAGCCTTACAGAACATTAGAGACATTGCAGGAAGGCCAGCAGCTACAAAGAACATGTAGATCTAATCAAATGATGTTAGACATTAATGAGCTAACAATAGAAAACAGGCCGCATCATGATGTCATGCTATTATCTGTGGTTTCCTATGCTATTGAAACATGAAATCCTTTCTAGCATTTTATAATATTTTAGTTACACTATAAAACTAGTGATTGGTCCTGAATGAATATTTTTTATAGTAGATAGATAATAGGCAAATATAGTTTGAGTATCCCTAGACTTCTACCAGTAAAGTAGTGTCTTTGGAGTCCTCATTTGACATGTTGTCTTATTAATAGGCTAGTTATTTGTTTTGTGCCGGTTCTTAGCTTGTGTAGGTGACATTGTTTTATGTATGCCTGCCTCATGTGCTTATTTGACTTCACTAGATCTTATGGCTGATGAACATTATACGATTTTTCATGCAACCCCATTAGTTATGACACTTATTGATAATTGCTATTGATAACTATGTGTAAACGACTCATTACCATACATCGTTGTATGGAAGTATAGGTTAAATGTTGATGGCAGACATGTACACATTAGAAAACAGATTAATAGTCCAGTTTCTGACACCTAGGTGAGTATCAATCCTTTTCCTATTAATGGCCTCCTGTTCTCTTGGATATTGCTGTCAAGAGGAAAGAAACTGTTGTGTATTTTCCTCCTATAAAATCCCACAGGGAGCGCATTTTTGTCTTGCAGCTGGCATTAAAAGGTCAAGACTAGCGAGAACATTCATTTTAATCTATCCACATGTCCTGCAATTGCCAGAACATCTATTTGCTTTGGGCTAGTGACAATAAAGAAGGAAATTGGCTTTGTGAATGCAGTGGTGTCCCTGCAATGTAAGTTATGCAACATATAGTTCATATCAATGCAAAGTAGTACTATAGATATCTATAGAATTAATAGATTCAGCACATGATCTCATGTTTCTCAATTTAAATTAAGTAGTTGTTTTTACAGGTGAATATTCAGTAAACTGTAGAACACTTCTCTCCAATTTTGCTTATATTGCTCTTAGTCGTCTAGTTTGCATTTTTAATCCTGGTTTTGGTTGAAGTTGATAGGATAATTAAATATTTATAATGTTGTATGAAATACATTTTCTCCTGGGTCTAGTGTGTTTGCACATAGAACTTCACTTACCACAGTGCATATAATGTACATAAAGAAAGTCTAGTTAGTGGGTTAAGTTTGTTTTTATAGTCATTTTCAGCTTATATTTAATTATACAGTGGGTGAAATAAGTATTGAACAAAATACCAATTTGTTAACATATTTCTAAAGGTGCTATTGGCCTAAACTTCTTACCAGATGTTGGTAACAACCCATCCAATCGACACAGGCAAAGAAAGCAAACCATAGATGTCATAAATTATGTGTAATAATAAGAAATGGGAAAAAGAATTGAACACATGAAGTAAGTGAAGTGCAAAAATCCATGGAAAGTGATGACATCAGCTGAAAGCTATCAGTAATTAGAAATCAATCTTGCACTTAGTGAAAATTAATACCAGCTAGTTCAACTGATGGCCTATATAAAGATGTCTCATTAGCGAGGTACCACACAAGAAACATCTCATGATGGGTAAAACCAGTGAGTTGTCTTAAGACCTTTGCAACTTTATTGTTGCAGGACATACTGATGATTAATTACAGAAGAAATTCTAAACTACTTTCAATGAGAACTGTTGACGCCATAATCTGGAAGTGGAAAGAATATAATTTTACCATAAACTGGCCATGACCAGGTGCTCTCTGCAAGGTTTCAGACAAAGGAGTGAAAAGAATTATCAGAGGAGTTGTCCAAGAGCCAAGGACCACCTGTGGAGAGCTTTAGAAAGACCTGGAATCAGCAGGTACAATTGTTTCAAAGAAAACAAGTAAAGCATGTTCAAGCATGTTTAAAGTTTGCTCAACAACATTTAGACAAGCTTGTTAACAGTGTCGGACTGGGTCCCTAGGGCCCACCAGTGAAATTTTAATCTGGCGGCCCACCTGTGGAGTTGATTATGGGGGTCCACCCTGCAGCTACTCTACAATACAATACTCTGCCTCTCCATTTTGGCTATTTCTCTCTGACTTTCTGCTCTCTCAAGGATGTATATGTAGTCTAAAAGAAAATCCAGGTCTATCATGTACCAGGGTTTCTCCCGTGGGCCAGTTCAAGCCTGCATGTTAAACATTGGTAGAATATAGTCTGGTCAGATGAGACCAAAAGTGAATTTGGCTGCCATAATATACACCATATTTGGAGGGCAAAAGGCACTGCATATCACCTCAAAAACACCATTCCAACGATGACGTTTGGAGGTAGGAACATCATGGTGTGGGGTGTTTTTTAGAATACTGCACTGGCAAACTTCATATCATTGAAGGAAGGATGAATGGACAAATCTAAAGACATTCTTGATAAAAATCTGCTGCATCTACCAGGTTGATGAAGATGAAACGAGGGCTGACATTTCAGCAAGACAAGGAAACTCTCTTTTGGTTTCAGAGAAAGAAAATAAAGCTGCTAGAATGGCCCAGCCAATCACCTGACCTGAATCCAATGTAAAATCTATGGAAGGAACTAAAGTTTATAGGGGTCTCATTATTTGACCAGTGCTTGTGTGGAAGAATGGGCCAAAATCCCACCTGAGCAATGCATATGACTAGTTTCTCCCTACAGGAGGCATATTGAAGCTGTCATCACCAACAAAGGCTTTTGTACGAAGTGTTGAATACATTTCAGTAAGCGAGTTCAATACTTTTTACCTGTGTCATTTCTCATTATTACACATTATTTATGGAGATCTATGGTTTGATTTCTTTGCCTGTTTGGATTGGATGGGTTGTTACTGACATCTGGTAAGAATGTCACGTCAATAGCACGTTTACAAATATGCTTACTTAGAAAATTGGTGACTTGTGCGATACTTATTTCACCCACTGTATGTGACTATAGTGTGTTCGTTCTAGCTACAACCCAGTGAAATGTCTGTCGAGGTTTCCTTACTGAAGTATTTTTATACTTTAGTCTTCATTTTAATTTAATATGGTTGCTTTGTTTAATACAAGAGCAAAGGTCTTATTCCCGATTGGAGAAAGTAAAATAAAAAAGCTAATTGCACAATACTATGAGTGACTTCGAAATCTTTTAATGCCATTAAGGGAATGCTTGTGCTCCAAATGAGATATGATTCTTCAGGAACAATTGCATAGCACATTTATATTTTTTATGATGGTGTTTTGAATATTTGTTAAGTTGGTTGGCTTAGCTAAGGTGGTTGGATATTAAGGAAATTTGTTTAGCTTAGCTTAGGTGGTAGGATATTTCATACAGTGAAGAGAATGGCCACTTCTGATGTATACTGTCAACTGAAGGACAAAAGCTCACTGTTTTGCCCCCCTCAGTTGTTGGTGGTCTATACATACAAGTGCAGTATACTGTACACCAGAAGTTTTCTAAGCCAATACTGTAAACGGATACTGCTAACACAGTGGGGCAGATTTGTTAATACTATCTAATGCGTAGACAGTGTAAATTTAGACTAGAGGGTCTTAAAGTGCACCTGATTTATTAAGTGTATGATAAATCTGGCAAATGTTTAAAGTGTCTAGCTAACACCATTTTTTAGTTGACTTAGTTTGTGACATTGAGACACATTTTTGGCACATTTTTGGGGGCACAGTGTTGCTTACTTAAAAGGGTGTTCTGGGTCCTAATATTGCTCATTTGTCCATCAGGGTATAAGTAAAAAATACAAGCTAAGACCCATACTTACCTCCCGGATGCTCCCGTTCACTCCTGGCTGCTGGTCCGTTCATCGCTGCTGAAGCATTGAATAGTCTATATTCATGTGACAGCCGTGGCCAATTACAGGCCACAGAGGTCATGTGCATGTGATGATGTGGCCTGTGATTGGCTGCACCTGTCACGTGAACGATGAATGTTCACTGCTTACTAACTCTTTCATCAGTCGGGACTCAACAGGAGCGGCTGGGAGGTAAGTATGAGTTTTAGTTTCTATTTTTACTCACACCCTGACAGATAAATGAGCATTGATAGGGCCCAGAACACTCCTTTAACCATGCACCTTTTCCATGAAGCTATTCCCATTCTAGAGAGACCTCAGCCTCTTTGTCAGAAGAGGTACAGAAGTGTCTACATCTGCCAAAAACACATAATAAGTGTCGTGTAAAGTTGGTATAACTATTTGGCTGCAAATTGTGCCAGAATTTTGGTACAATTGTAATAATAAATGTGCCCCAATGTGTGAAAATAACCTAGTCCATTAAAGTGTACTTGTAAAGTAAAGAAAACTTTAGGCATATTTACAATGTCTTTATTATATTAATTGCATGATTTTCCTGCCTTCATCTCTAGTCTTCCGCATAGCACCCTATGTAAATGTACTCTACATTTGTGTGGCATACACTTTGTTGATCAGGGAAATCTGTAGCCTGCACTTACAAGCAAGGTACAGATTGTAAGTGGAAGAGATACATCATGGGAGACCAGATCTAAAATTCTTTAAGCTGACTGGCTCAGCTATCAAGCACATACTTGAGAAGACGCACTGTTCAGCACTGTCAATATCTGCAAGTGCTCGACCAGTTTAAGAGGCAGATAGTGTAAGAGGAACATGGGGTAGACCTCTAGACAGGAGTAAGTGACAACAGCAGTCTGTCTCTGTATTGTGGTTATTGTGTTTTAAAGGTTTATTCAGTTGTTTAAATTTATTATGTAATTGTTTCCCTATTTTACTAAACTCCAGTAACTTTATACCAAAAACATTTGTTGTTTTACAACCAATCTTAATATTTATATAACATTTAACTTGGTAACATTTTAAATATTAAAGTTAGACTTTGTACAATCTTTATTTTTTAGATTCAATTGATTGTGCACTAAATAAGCTTCTAAGACAAGAACATGTGTCTTACAGCTACTGTTCCCATCCAGTTTATCGCATGCAACTGCTTTTCCAGCCAACCAGAAGGTTGCCCACACCCTCTCTTAGGTATTCCTGGCAGTCATAGCCAGGGAACTTTTTACTTATGTTTTTATAACTATGAAGCAGGAATGTGTTCATTTTAATTCATATTTTCAGTTTTTTCCTTTTTGTTTTAACAAGAACATGGAATGGTGGGAGTTTAATTTCAGTGGTGTCATTCATGAGTAAGAAAGTAGCTAGCTTTTCCACCTTCTCAGGTGTAAAAAAATGATAGGATTCACTAGTCAACATTTGGATTTATGACCAGTCATAATAAGGCATTGTTAAAAGTTTTTTTTTATGTGGATTCCAATGCCGGATTGGCATGAGAACCACCGACAACAAGAATCTGCACCTTAATTTACTCTCTGAATAACCACACAGTTTTTTTCCCCACATGATTTACAGCAGAAATCCAAGATTATGTTTTTCTCACACCGATTCCACAGCAGATTTTTCTGACTAAAAATTATTTTTCAGGTAAGCTCACTCTTAGGCCATGTTCACACTGCTTAAAATGGGCCATATTTCGGTCCGTAATTACGCACTGAAGTGCGCAAGTTACGGGCTGAAAACGGCCCATTCATTACGGTAATCCACAGTTCTCATAGAGAACTATGGATTACGTCTCCTCTCCCTGCTCGGCGAATACGCCGAGGGGGGAGATAATTCACATGTCACTTTCTAGTGGCGTATACGCGCCGCTAGCAGTGATTGTCTATGGGCCGGCGAGGTGCCGGCCCCCCGCTCCCGCCCCCGGCCACACGGCGTAACTGCGGGGCGTAATTAAGCCCCGCAGTTAAGCCGTGTGAACATAGCCTTAGGCTACTAAGAAAACAGGTTGTTTATTGTTGGGGTTGGCTGAAGAAGACTTGTTAATGGTCGTAGAAG
This sequence comes from Phyllomedusa bahiana, assembly GCA_025379985.1. Lineage (NCBI taxonomy): Eukaryota > Metazoa > Chordata > Amphibia > Anura > Hylidae > Phyllomedusa > Phyllomedusa bahiana. The sequence goes on along the minus strand of JAODAL010001351.1, from coordinate 45,450 downwards.
ATACAGGGAATTGAGTAATAAAATGTTACAGCAATCATCCCAGTCGCCATTTAGATATAAACAAAATGTGTACCATCAGCAATCAGTAACCGGAGGAGCAATCAGATTAGTAACAATAATAAATTCCTCTGATGTCTGTTGAAAATTATAAACACTTTCATTTAAGACTGAACAACTAATTAAACCACTTAACCCTTTTCTCTAGTATTAGTGGGCCTTTGTATAACTTCACTAAAATTGGCATTATTGCCTTACAACACTGGGGTCCTGGGTTTGACTCCAACTAAGGACAACATCTGCATTTTCTATGTCTTTTATGAATTTATATGTCCTACAACCGGGTTCCCCCACATTTCAGAAAACATACTGATTTATTTGGAACTTAATAACAGAATAAATTGGAGCTATATAAATAAATAATATTGTAAGTTTAACATACAGCAGGTATGCTACCCTATGTTTGGCCTTGATTGTCTAAAACAGTGAACAATTATCAAATAATCCTTCCTGTTCTTCTACAGTCACCAAATTCTCATCACTTGTATTAAGATTTTTATATAATATTTCTATTATAGGACTAGCTGGTGATGTTCTGCTCAATTGTCTAAGCCTGCATGAAGACAACTGAGTAGTACTGTGTATAAAATTGCTCATATTATGTCAGTGCGACTGTCTAAGTTACAGCAATAGGTTAAGGTTGATATTCAATTTCATCTTGTACTTGCCTTTAAAGCATATATTCTCAAGTGTATACTTGCCACACCTCACCCCCACACTTCTCGCCATATACAACACTCCAAAGTGACAATGGCAGTTGAATTAATACATTTTCTGTTCGCTGTCTTCTGGACGTGCTACCACAACTTTCCATTATTAATAACCTTTCATATTATCTGATCTTTGATCACAACAAAAGCCATAGGAGAGCTTTTGTCATCTTGTTAATCCTGTATCAAGTGGTCACTTGCTGCATTCCTCCAGTTATACAGCTCTCTATTTTTGTGATTGTGGCATTTAAACTTATATTGTGTATAATGCATATGATGCATTTTGGCTTTCCTATGGGACGGATTGTCTGTTTTATTTTATTATTTTTGTTTACCATACTGCTGCCATTTAAAAAAAAAGTTATACTCACCTTCCCTCTCACCACGGATCCAGTGCTGCCATCAGCAATCTTCTGTAGTTAACCCCTTCCTGACGGACGGTCATAATAATATGGCTCACATTTTTTTTCCTCTTTGCCTTCTGAAAGCCATAACTTTTTTATTTTTCCACCTATGTAGACACATAAGGGCTTTTATTTTGCAGGACAAGTTTTACTTTCTTGTGGTGTTATTCATATATACTACATAATATACTAGGGAACGGCAAAAAAATTCTAAGTGGGGCAAAATGTGAAAAACGTAATTGCGGCATGTTTGCGGGAGTTTTTTTTTTTTTTTTAGTTTATTCTTCGGTAAAAATGATGTGTTATCTGTATTCTACAGGTTGATATGCCAATACCAAACATGTAGGGTTTTCGTTATGTTTTGGTACCGTAAAAAAATGACAAACATTTTCTATTTTTGAAAATTGCGCCACGGCGCCATTTTGTGCAATCAATAACTTTTGTACTAACACCTATGGCCATCAGTGAAGGTGCATTTTTTGCAGGCTGAAGTGTACTTTTTAATGCTAGCAGTTTGAAATGCATGCAACCTTTTTGATCACTTTTATTCCAATTTTTATGAGATGTGAAATGACCCCAAAAAACTAATTTTGGCTTTTGGAATTTTTTTCTTTTATGGTGTTCAGTTTATGGGGTAATTGATGTTGTATTTTTATAGATCGGACTTTTTCAGACTCAACAACACCAAATATGTGTAACTTTTTTATTAATTTATCTTTTTTATTTGTAAAATGGTGAAAGGGGGTGATTTGAACTTTTAATACTTTTTTTTTGTACTTTAAAATTTTTTTATTTTTTTTTTACTTTAACATTGAGTCCCCTAGGGCGCTTCACCACTAGGGGACGTGATCGTTAATACAGCCTAATGCATTGCATGTTCAATGCATTAGGCTGTACCAAGATGGCGGTTTCCCCACTTCCTGCCTGGGGCCGGAAGTTGGACAAACTAGAACATGGCAGCGACGGAGGCCTTCACAAGGCTGCGGCTGCCATGTCCAGGCATCGGGACTCAGTGATCTCATCACTGATGTTCCGATCGGAATGAAGAATGGTGCGCGGCACAGATTTTTATTCATTTAGACGCCATGTGAAACATGTGACACAACTGTTATCTAATCAAAAATACTAATATTTACTTGAGAGTACAAGTAATTGCTCCCTCTTCCTCCCCGTTAAAACAAAAATTAAGTTTTCTCATATCTTTGGTAAGCTGAGTTCAATTTCTCTTGCCTCACCTGGGCCTGATTACTGCCACAACTGTTCTTAAGCAAGGAGGCACTTAAATAGGACTTGCCTGACAAAGGGAAGTAGACCAAATGATCTTCAGAAGCTAGATCTCATGGGGAAATCCAATGAAAATCAGGAACAAATGAGAAACAAAGTAATTGAGATGTCAGTCTAGAAAAGGTTGTAAAGCCATCTCCAAAGCTTTGGGACTCAAGAGAACTACAGTGAGATCCGTTTTCCACAAATTGATAAAACATGGAACTGTGGTGAACCTTCCCAGGATTGGTTGGCCGTCAAAAATTACGCCCAGAACGCAGCGACGACTCATCCAAGAGGTCACAAAACGCCCCACAACAGCATCCAAAGAAGTGCAGGCTTCACTTAAAGAGAACCTGTCACATAGGTGATGCCACCCTTGCTGAGGGCAGCACAAGATAGTGACAGACATGCTGTTTCCAACGCTGTGTTCCTTATTCTGTAATATTCAGCACTTTAAGAGTATTTAATGCTCAAATCTGGCAGTTTGCAGCCAGAAAAGAGTCCAACTTATTCATGAGCAGGTGTTAGCCCCGCCCACACAAGGCTATCGCCGCCCACCTGATAATTATTCGTTTCTACCTATTCAAAATAATAGGTTAATCAGTTATGAGTTGGGCGGGGCTAGCCTCAGGTAGGTGGGTCATGAATTAAACTGACTCTTTTCATGATGCTTTCCTGACTGAAAACTGCCAGATTTGAGCATTAAATACTCTAAGGCTATGTTCACACGGTGTATTTGCAGGGCGTAATTACGCCCCGCAATTACGCCGTGTGACCGGGGGCGGGGTGGGAGCAGGGGACTGAGCAGGGGGCCGGCACTTCGCCGGCCCATAGACTTGAATTGCCAGCGGCGCGTATACGCCGCTAGTAATTCACATGTCAATTATCTCCCCGCCGGGCGCGGAGAGGAGACGTAATCCATAGTTCTCTATGAGAACTGTGAATTACTGTAATGAATGGGCCGTTTTCAGCCCGTAATTTGCGCACTTCGGCACGTAATTACGGACCGAAATACGGCCCAAACTTAGCCGTGTGAACATAGCTTAAAGAGTAGAAAGAGACTGTGCAAAAATGGCCTGCATGGCAGAAACCACTGCTGAGAAAAAAAAACATAAATGCTTATCTGCCAGTAAACATCTTGATAATCCCCAAGACTTTTGGGAGAACATTCTGTGGATTGACAAGACAAAAGTTAAACTTTTTACATCAAGTGTAGAAGCAACACAGCATTTTAGAAAAGGAACATCATACCAACAGAAGTACCACGGTGGTAGTGTGATGGTCTGGGGCTGTTTTGCTGCTTCAGGACTTGGAGGACTTGCTGCGGTAAATGAAAAATAAATTCTTCTGTCTAATAAGAAATCCTGAAGGAGAATGTCAGGCCCTCTGTTCATGACCTCAAACTGAAACCTACCGTATTTTTCAGACTATAAGACACACTTTTTTCCCCCAAAATTTGGGAGGAAAATGGTGGTACGTCTTAAAGTCCGAAAAATACGGTAGGTGTGTCTTAGTGTCTGGTGCATCTTAAACTCCGAAAAATACAGTACTTGAACAACCTCCTGTACCCAAGTGGCCTCAAACCCCTCTGAAGTGCACACAGGCGGAGGCCTGCAGCATGACATGAGCACCCTTCAGGGGGCCATCCAACCCTCCCCAAGCACCCAGAAGGCCCCTGCCTTCAAGCAGACTAAGTGGTGTGTGCTAGAGTACCATATTTATCAGACTATAAGACGCACTTTTTTCCCCCAAATTTGGGAGGAAAATGGTGGTACGTCTTAAAGTCCGAAAAATACGATAGGTGTGTCTTATGGTCCAGTGCATAACCCATATGGTACATGGGTTATGCAGCAGGACAATGATCCAAAACATAACAGCAAGTCCACTTCTGAATGGCCTAAGAAAAACAAAATTAAGACTTTGGAGTGGCCTTGTCAAAGTCCTGACCTGAATCCGATTGAGATGCTGTGGCATGGCCTTAAAATAGTGGTTCATGCTCGGAAATCCTACAGTGTGGATGACTTACAACAATACTGCAAAGATGAATGGCCAAAATTCCTCCAGAGCCTTGTAAAAGACTCATTGGCAGCTGCTAAGGGTGCAGTTGTTGCTTCTAAGGGTGGCCCAACCATTTATTAGGTTTAGGGGGCAATTACTTGTTCACACAGGGCCCTGTGTTTTAATAACTTTTTCCCTTAATCATAAAGAGCTTAATTTAAAAACTGCATTTTGCTTTTACTTGTTTTATGTTTGTCGAATATTTAAATCTGCTTGGTGATCTCAAACATTTAAGTCTGACAAAAGATTAAGAAATCAGGAAGGGGCAAATACTTTTCACACCACTGTATCTAGGTGTCCCAGAGAGCTGTGCTTTTTCAGATACCTAATGGATAGCTTTCGTATAATGACTTTTTTTTTTCCCAAACGGGGAAAATCTACCAGGACCCTGAGATTTTTAAATTTTAAAGGGGTTGTCTCGCTCCCAATTTAAATTGGGGTTTTTAAATTTAAAAAAAGATTTTTTAAAAAAAAACAAGCACTTTGAAAATTTTATTTCATTACAAATGCCCTTTTAAATGATTTTGAGTTATCCCTGTTAGTAGTTGCATCAGCTCCTGAAATCACAAATAGCACTGACCTGTTGATTGTTATCTCATTTGGCTGCCGGGTCCTGGTAAATATCTTTTTAAGGAATACAGGGCGAGCACAGAGCCCCTCCCTGCACGTATCTTCTGTAGGGAAGGGAGGGGAGGGGCTCTGGCTTTTTTGCGTCTTGTGGTTTTAAACCCCCTGTGGTGTGCCTGCCCCCCCTGCTCTTACCAGTTTGAGGAGAGAAAGGGGGTGAGGTGACGGTGGTCGGGCAGATGTGACAGCAGTGAAGTGTGTTTACTAAATCATGAGTATTTGTGGAGCTTTGACAATAAAAATTTAAAACCCAGATCAGGGGAGCTTTGTGAACAGTTCTTTAACCCCCCCTGCTCTGGGGATTAGTGCCCACATTGTGATTATTTTAACTCACTTCAAAAGGCCCTGTGTCTTTTTCTAAAGGGGGGTTTTTTTTTTGGGTTGCGGGAGATGGGGGAATTTTTGTTTTCGGAGCAGGGGAAATTAGGAAAACTTCCCACCCCCCCCTCTCTGCTATTAGAAATTCAAAGCTTCACAAAAACCCTCTCCACACTCAAAGACCAAACCTCCCCCTGTTGTCTCATAAATCTGTGGAGTGACAGTCCCAAATTTGATTAAGCAGTGGTGCAGACCCTAGGCAGGCACCCCACAGGGTTAATTTCTGTGTAAGGGGTTGCGCCGCGGCCCGGGTTTCCAGGACCCCCCTTTTTCCCCCCCCCCTTGTCCCCCCGAGGCGGGTCCCCGGTGGGGAGGGGTTTCCCGCCGGGGGCCCTATTTCCCACCCTTGGTCGCATCCGTCCCGTTTCCTCCCCCTGCCCCGCGCTCCTGTTGGGTTCCGGGGCCCCTCCGGCCGGAAAAATTGCCCCATGCGCCCCCCCAAAAGGAGCGCGCTTTTTTATGTAGTTTTAAAAGGGGGACAGTGCCGGTAATTGGCTAATTGCCGGGCGCTTTCTCTTTTTAAAGTTTTGGGCCCCAAAGTCATTTTTCCCCGGCTGGTTCTTTGTTGCCCGTGCTTTTGGAAAGGCATTCCTTTTTAGTTTTATTTCCCTTTGTTTGTGTACCAGCCCCCTGCTACGTTTCTGGGACCCAAAACCTTTTCTGCCCCCTGCCCGACCTTACCCGCCTGCCCCACGACCACGAACCTTTGCCGTCCCCTGACCTTACTCCTTTGCTCCCCACTATTTTTCTTGGTTTACTTTTTTTTTACCTCGCTGCCCCTCGGCTGCCGCCCCAAGCAAGTGCGTCGGGGGTAACCCCTGGTACCCTCACCCCGAAAGCAAGTCCATCCCCCCTTTGCGGCAGGTTTCTGGTAAAAACCCGGGGGGTTTACTTAGTTTCCGTTCCCGGGTGTGGCTTACCCTCAACTTCCCGGTGGCCCAGGGGATCCCTACCCAACCCCGTTACAGTAAGTTTCCCAGCCATGGTTTCCCCCAAATTTGCCCTGCCAAGCATCGCGGATATTAGACGATTTTTGGCCCACCCAAATCGCAAAAAAAATCGCAAAAACGGGGACAGCTTTTTGGGCCCAGCTGTCCCCCCATGATGCGTCAGCCCCCTTGCACCCCACAGCAGTCTCCCCTCCGTCTGGGGCTCCGTATACATCTGCAGTTCCTTTGGCCCCCGGGGGCCCCCAAAACTTTGGCCCCCTTTTACCCTCCAGCTTTCCCGGGGGGAATCCCAAGCTCTCCCGGGGTTTTAAATTTTTAGGGGAAAATTTTGTTCTAGGGCACGTGGAGCTGATGGGGCCCCATTTTCCCCTGAGGTTAAGGGGCCTTTTTTGGGGCCTATTTTCCGGGAAGGCCCGGGTTTTGGGCAACCCCCTGGGGGAAAAGGAACGCCCCTTGATCCCGGACCTACAGACCTTCCCCCGGGGAAATTTCCGCACCGTTTTGGGAGGAGCCGGCGCGTCCCTTCCTCTGCTGAACCGCCCTCTTGAGCCTTCGTAAAGGGCAGTCCCCCTGTGGGAGACTATGGGGTTTAAATTTTCCTTTTTTCCCCTGGCTTCGGAGCTCGCATGGAACGATGCCGCCCCCTGCCCCAAACCTTCAAAAAGGGGCCCGCCCACCCGGGTGTAAAGGCCGTTTTGGCGCAAGAGACCCCCCCGTCCCCCCTAAACAATTTAATTTCCCACCTTGCCACTCGAAATCGTTTTAAAGGTTCACTGAAGGCAGGAAGGGGCTTGGCCAAGAAAGAGGGGCCCTCCCTCGTCCTCGTCGACTTTTTCCCCACCGGGGCCCCTGGGGTTTCCGAAATTTCTCCATAATTCCACACCCTCAAGCCCTAGAGGGGGAACCTATGCAATTTGGCCCGGGCCCATTTAACAGAGAAAGAGTTGAACCGGGGGGGGGGGTCTTTTGCAGAGAAGCTATATCTCTACTGCGCCAGCCCGACCATTTCCCCGCAGAAGCTGCCCCCTTAAACCTAAAGGTCGGGGAAACGCCTCACCTAGGTCCCCGTAGGAGGGGCGGCCCTGGTGCATTTTCCTTTTCCCTCTCCACTTTTTAATATTGCCGGGGAGGTGATGCCCTGACGCTGGTTTTTCCCTTTCCCGGGGAGCTCACCCTTTCCTGGATTTGGGGGTAAACCGGGAATTTTATCCATCCCTCTTTGGTAACCGGTACCGGGGGGCCCAAATCCCTTGGAGAAACCTTTTGGGGATTTTTTTGGGTTTAGTGGGGAGTCCTCATGATCCCCCCAAGTATTTTAACCCCCGGCCAGTGACTCCCCGGGGTGGGGGCTCTACAAAAGGGGAGAAGATCGGGTTCCCAAAGTTCTGTCCCGTCCCTTCCTGGGCGACCCTCTTTGGGCTTCCCTGGCTGAAACCCGTAAAGGGGGGGCCCCTACCCTGGATTGTAAGAAAAGTAGGTCCCCCCTTTGGGGGGCCCAAAATGCCAAAAACCCTCTGTTTGGGGAGGTGCCACCCCCCGGTGCCTACCATTTCCCCGGGCCCCCGCTTGCCGAGCCTCTGCCAGGCAAAACCGGCTAAAGTACCAGGACTTTGGGGACGTTATTCTCCGAGAAGGGGGCGTACGTTTCCACCACCCCGCCTTACGCCCTGCCCCATTGACCCCCCTTTCCCGGGAAACCAGTCCGCCCCCGGGGGAAAAGGGGGTACCCCCTGTCCATACCGGAGACTCAGGCCATGTCGGCCCACATACAGGGGAACCTGCCCGAAAGGGGTTTTCCGTAAGTCCTCCTCCCGCCCAAACCGGGTTTTTCTTCGTACAGGGAAAAAGGGTGGGTTTTTTCCCCTCCGTGGGGATAGACTACCGGGGGCTAATAAAATCACCGTAAAAAAAACGTACCCCCTCCCGCTGGGTCGCCCGAAATTTTCGACCCCCTGAAGGGGGCTAAAATGTTTTCAAAGTTGGATCTGCCCAAGGGGCCTATAAACCCCAAACCCCAATTCGGAGGGGGAGAGTGGAAGACGGCGTTTTTTACCCCAGATGGACATTTCGAATATTTTCCCTTTATGCCCCTTTTGGGGTCTCAACGGGTCCCGCAGTGGTTTTTAAAGGGAATTTTTTTAAAGATTCTTCCGGGGTCTCTTGTACACCTGCCCTATAGGGGTACTTGGATGAAAATCCTAATCTTTTTCCCCCGATCTTCAACGCCAAGAACCCAAATGGGGCCAAAAGGGTTCCCGCGACGTCTGGCCCCACAATCGACGGGGAAAACCAACTGGAGAAATGTTTTTTCCTCAGACCCAGCCTACCCCTTCCCTTTTTTTTTTTTTGGGCGGTTTTATCGTCTCGCCAAGGGCCTTTAAGATGGGCCCCGCCCAAACTCTCTGCGGTGCTACAATGGGCCCCGGGCCTTTCGGTCTTCGGGCCAAACCAGCGCCTTTTCCGGGCCCTTTGCAATTATTTCCGTCAATTTATTCCCCCCTTCTCCACTTTTTGGGGGCTCCTATCCCTGGGCCCCCACCCAGGAAAAACGGAACCCCAGATGCCCCGGCCCCCCCCCGCCCGAGAAGGCCCTTTTTGATCTAAAAAATGCCTTCTCCCCTGACCTTCCCTTTTCCAGCTGAACCCCAGAAACCCTTTTCCTTGGAGGTGGGGTGCTTTTTCTGTGGGGCAAAAGGGGGTCCTCACACAGAAAGGGGCCCAAGGACAGATTCTCACATGGGGTTTTTCTCTAAGACCTTTCGCCTGCGGAGCGGAACTTTTGCCCCTTGGGGACCAACTCTTGGGGGCCCTTAAGTTAGCCCTTTGGGGGAGTGGCGAAAAATTCTGGAGGGGGGTCGCCAAACCCATTTGACATCATTTCGGACCATAAGAATTTACTTTATTAGACGCCCAGCCCCTGAAATTTCCCGCCAAGCCCCGGGTGGTTCTCTTTTTTTTCCCCGTTTTTAATTTTGCATACATTTTCCCAAACCCGCCCAGAAAAAACCCAAAGGGTGACGCCCTCTCCCGGCCTCGGATGTGGGGCCCTTTAAGAACCCGTGTCACAACAATCCCTTTCTTCCCCAACGGGTTTGGGTTTATGCCTCCCGCAGATCTCCAAAAAGTTCCCCACCCGGCAAGACTTTCGTGCCCCGGCACGCAGGAAAAAGGTGTGAAATGGGGGCATTCTCTTCTTGGTGGTTCAAATTTCCCGGGGCCCCGAGGCCCTTGCATCCCTGCCCGTGTCAGAGATCCCTTTGGGCGCACATGCCATGGATTTCCATCACTGACCTTCCGGCCTCCTCTGGGGAATTTTGGTCATCGGGGTGGTTTTCAGACCGGGTTTTCGAAGAAGTCCCCTTTGTGCCTCTCCCCCGGGGTCCTTTTGCTCCACAATTATAATCATTTCTTCCCACATGTTTCCGACTTTTAAGGGTTACCTTTTTCACATTGTCTCCCGGGCCCGCGTTTTCAAATTTTTTTTCCCCATTTTTGGCGTGCCCCTTTTGCTCCCCTCTGCAAGTCAAGCTTTTTACTTTTTCTTTAGCATATCACCCCCAATCCAATGGGGAGGTGGAGGGGTGAACCCAATTTCCTTTGGGGGAAAACCTGCGTCAAATTTGTTCGGACATTTAGGACAAATTTTTCGAGCCGTTCCCCTTTGGCCAATTCTCCTACCAAACCAAACGCCTTTTGGAGGCAGCCGGCTCCTCCAATTTTTTGTAGTCTATGGCCCCTTTCCCCAAACCCCCCCCCCTTCCCCGGCCTACTGAATTTGGGTGTGCCCCTTCAACGAACCCAAATTCGGGAAAAATCAAGGGCCCCTGGCAGGAGACCGACGTTTCCCTACTTTTGGGCCCCCTGCCCGTATAAAAACTCAGGCGACAAAAGGGGAAGACCTGCCCCCCAAAATTCCTCCCAAAGGGGACAAAGTTTTGGCTCTCCCCTTAGGTACGTTTGGGCCCAAAAGGTTCCCAGTCTTAAAATTTGGGCCCTCCTTCCCCCGGACCCCTTAAGGTTTTTTTCGGCAGTTAACCCCGGGGACTAAAAAGCTTCCTTCCTCCATCTCCCCGGGATCCAAAATGCATTCCTGTCTCCCTCTTAACGCTGGTCCTGAACCTTTTTTCTCACAGGAATGTAACACCTTCCCCAGTAGCCAAGTCAGCTGACATCTTAGAGGTAACGGACATCTTGGAGATGAAGACGGTCAGGGGGGAAGCGCTTCTTCCTCGTAGTTGGAAGGGCTTCGGACCCGAGGAGAGGTCCTGGGAGCCAGAATGCAACATCCTGAATCGTGACCTCCTCCTCAGGTTTCTGCATCAAAGAAGGGAGGGGAGGTCTAAGGGGGGGTACTGTAACGGGTTGCGCCGCGGTCCGGCCCAAACGGACCGCGGTAGCACCCGTGTCCCCCGAGGCAGGTCCCCGGCGGGGACGGTTGCCGCCGCGGGTCCTACTGTCGCCCATGGTCGCATCCGTCCCGTCTCCTCACCTGACCGCGCTCCCGTTCGGTCCGCGTCCCCTGTTGGCCGGAATGCACATGCGCGCCCCCTAGCGCGTGCGCGCGTTCGTTCATGTAGATTTAAAGGGACAGTGCGCCAGTAATTGGCTAATTGCCGGGCGCTATCTCTATTTAAGTTTTGGACCCACGTCACTTCCCCGCTGGATCTTTGTTGCCCTGTGCCTTTGAGAAAGCGTTCCTGATAGTATATTTGCCTTCCCGGGTGTACCAGACCCTGCTACGTTTCTCGACTCCAAAACCTCTGCGGGCCTGCCCTGACCTTACCGCCTGTCCACGACCACGAACCATTGCCGCCTGCCCTGACCATACTGCCTGCTCACCACTACGATTCTTGGATAACGTTTTTGTACCTCGCTGCACCTCGGCTGCCGCCGCAAGCAAGTCACGTCGGAGGTAACGACCTGGTAGCCTCACACCGCAGCAAGTCCATCCCGCTTTGCGGCGGGCTCTGGTGAAAACCGGGGGCTACTTAGATTCCGTTCCCTGGCGTGGCTTACTCCATCGCTTGCGGTGGTCCAGCGGATCCACTACCAAGCCCGTTACACTCTGGCAGCAAACCCCCTCGCCCTCCCCCTGCTGTATAGAAGGAGAGCTGTCTGTGTACTGAGGGGAAGGGGGAGGAGAAGAGGCAGACAAGAAGCACGCCCCTGAATTCAAAAATGCTTTGCTGCCAGACACATTGAAGTAGGCTGAAAGCCTGTAGTCAACTTCTTTAAGGCTATGTAGGCAGATGCCAATTGTCAGTGGTTTCATACAGCTCACCTGTATAGATTAATGTTTAATAGCGAAAAGACTTCTGCCTTCACTGTGCTGAGTTCCATAAGTTTTGTCTAACACATTGTCAACACCTGTTCCCTCATGAGATTATAAGTCTGTCAGAAAGAGACAGCAATTTCATTAGCACAATCCCACTTCAATCACTATGTGACTTTTGCAAACAACTTGTTATTTCTGCTTTATGTGGCAAACTGCCACAATTTAGTTTAATAAACTGCCAAATATAATGCCTGAGTTTTCTTATCTTGGGCAGTACATGACCATAGACATCAGAGGAAAGGTCCTTGTTTTATTTGCTGTGCCTTAAAATCAGACCCTAAAAACATATGTATCTGTGGGCAGGCTATGTAACTGAAAGAAAATGAACAGCAATGCAGTGGGGAACTTTTTGTGCTCTACATCAGTTATGTTTGGCTAAGTGGTCCAAGGAAATAAGAACGGGTAGGTTGCAGAACTAGAGAAAATTCATCAAAACACATTGCTTGTGATACCTTCTATGTATAATAAAAATACATAACTTTTTACCATTCTAAGCTACACCACTGCTATGCTTATATACAGTCCATTCACATAATTATGACCAATATCCAGAGTAACTGTCATATGCAACAAGGACAAGAGCTAAATGGCAGAGAGTGATTCAATTCGAGCCTGGTAGGTCGTCACAGGTATTTGGAGTCACACTCGTGTCAGTGCATCCCACAGCTGTTGGACCGTGCATGGGGGCGGATCCATAGGGTGTATACAATTATCGACGTTGTCCCATAAATGCTCCCTTGGGTTCAAGTCTGGGGAATTAGGGGACCAGGGTAGGGGGAAGTCTTGTTCATGCTCTTACAACCAATTTCTGACATTCCTAACAGTGTGATATGTCACATTGTCTTGCTGGAAGATCCTACCAACCCCAGGAAAACAGATTTTATGGGTGCAGGTGATCCGCAAGGATTTTTACACAATTCGGTTGAGAGTCCCTTTTGTGGATGAGTGGCCAGAGAATGCAACAAAAACATTCCCTGGACCATAACAGTGCCTCACCAGCTTCTGTTCTTTCAGCAATGGTTGCAGGGTGTTTGTTCTCTGATGTGTCTCACCTGACAGGCCAATATTCAACCGTTTGATGAAGCAGAAAACAGGACTCACTAGAAAATGCAACTCTTAGAAATGTCCCCTTTTACATAACAATAACCAGGGATATGTGTGCAGACAGTCAATCGCACACCTTTTTTTGCCCACCAAACCACAACACATTCCAATGTTGAAAACAGGAAGTGGTGATAATAAAGTGACTCAACTGTACATATTGTATTGTTTTTAGCAGTGTTTTGGCTTTATAACTAGTGTGGAAACTTTATGGTTCATTTATCAGAATAACACAGCCAATGAGACTCAACGTCATCACGCTTTCTTCTGTCTATATATAAATATAAGTCCAAGCTGTATAGAAAATTGAGAATAATTGGTACACTGTGTAATTTTTTGTACTTTTCTTTTTCAAACTGTACGCTGTAGCAAGGCAGGCAATATAATTATGTAGCTATTATATATAACAGCATAATAATTGCATTTCATAGTCTTAAAGAGGGCTCAGAGCTTGGAAGCTGTAATTAGGCTCGCTTTATTCAGAATGAGATCTTCATAATAGGTATAAAATTAATACATACACTTATTTGCTGCTCTTGCAGTTTTCTCTCTCAGCATCCACCTCTTCAGGACTTCAACATAAGAGGGGCATAAGAATAAGTGTTTCCTTTTTTGACTGCATCTGCAGCTAAATAGCTAATATTTCATATTATAGATATAAAGTAATATTGGTTATTTAACTGTTTCAAAGACTTTTTGTATTACTTAGAAACATCTTTCATTCACTGGGTTATTACCAAGGTAACCAAGCATTCTCTTGGGTGTGTGCTCTTAATGAATAGCATGCCGTATAAGTATCCTTTTCTACTGTATTATTTTACTTAAAATGTGCAAAGTTCCATTTAACCAGAGTGATGTCAGAAAGGTTTCCATTTAGGAATTCAGACTCTGTGATAATGAATAATTATGGCTTGTCTATTCAGTGTGATTTCTAATTATACCACTGGCAGGAAAAGTTATTTTAGAGCTGAAATTGACTAAGGGTGCCATCTTTTACCTTTGTAAACAAACAGGTTTACTTTGTTCCTGTAAAGGGCTACCTGTAACAAGGATGGTCACTTGATGGGTCACAGAGTAACTTATTAGAGGAGCATATGTTATATCTATTCTGTGTACCTAGTTGTACTCTGGCCACAGTGACTTAGTGGTACCCACCTTCCTGTTGAATTAGAAAGTAGTGATACTTAAATGTAGAAGGAAACCATAGTGTTCCAGCTTCCCTGATTAATGCCTAGGGAGCATGGAGATAAGTATTGGATAATACGAAAGCTAAAATCCAAAGCAAAAATGAACTTCATGTTCCCATGAAAACATAGAATTTTATTTTATCTTACAAAAAAAAACCACAACCGAGAGGCAGTCATACACTTACGCATTTCAGGCAATCAGTCCTTAATCATACCGATGATTATAGGTGCAGACATACTCTTATGCGTTTCAGGTAATCATCCCTTAATCATAGCTATTTGTTGTGTTACATACACCTGCAGAGAGTCCAAAATTCCTCCTAAACGTTGTGCTAATCTTATGGGCACCTACAGTAGATGTTTGGTGAAGGTGATTTCTGCTAAGGGGGATCTAAATGTTATTTAATTCCAGGACTTACTCTTTTATCCCTTTACTGTGAATGTTTATTTAAAGGGGATGTATCGCTTCATAGTTTGGCTATTTTCTTGAAGCTTGATTCTCTCAGTTCCTGAAATCCAGGGGCGTTTCTTCCCCTCCTTACTGGGTGTTTCTTAACTGAAGGGGGGATGACATCATCCTCCGCCTTCACTGTTCATGCTCGCTCCCAAGTCAGTGTGCTCTCCCCCACATGTCACTGTGTCGTTCCTCTCCTTTTGCAGTCTTATTTTGTAAGAGCTGTATACATACCACAGGCCTGCATTCAGTCTAGATAGCCTTCTATGAACACTGACCTCTTCTCCTCTCACAGTTGGAGGTTTGTTAGAGTTGAATCCAGTCCTTTATGAACTCCTCCAGAGCACAGATCTGTCTCCCTTCTATGCAGGAGCATTAGGCACCAAGGCACAATTCTGCTGTTTTCTGATTATAGAAGCAGTTGCAGAGTCGCTGAGGAGCTGGTGGCAGTGCAGAGTGAAATGGTGAAATGTTGCCGACCCGTTACATGCAGGGCTGTTTTCTGATTGTAGACGCCGCTGCCGTGTTACTGTGCTGCTCCTTTGCTTGGCAGAGTGAAATGTTGCCGACCCCTTATTCTGAGTGAGAGAGGCAGGAATGCGTGCTCCCGTGACCGGGAGCCAAACAGAATGTAAATTATTAGAGCCTTCAGCCAATGAAATTCAAGGAGGTGGGATCCAATCGGCACTGGGGAACAGTGTTTACACAAAACAAAGATAAGGCAGACTGTGAAAACAAGACAGCTTTGCAAATGACATTCAATTGCAAAGTTGCTTGTTTTCATTGTCCTCTTATTCTAAAAACCATTTAATGAAATTATACAACCCCTTTAATGTGCTCTTTAAAGAGAACCTGTCACATAGATTATGCCCCCCTTGCTGATGGCAGAACAAGATGGTGTCAGACCTGCGGTTTCCAGCGCTGTGCCCCTTTTTCTGTAAGATGCTGTAGTTTTAGAGTATTTAATGCTCAAATCTGCAGTTTTCAGCCCACCTGAGGCTAGCCCCGCCCACCTCAACTGATAAACCTATTTCTTTGAATAGATAGAACCATGTGAATAATTGTGGGGTGGGCGGGGCTAGCCTTTGATGGGAGGGGCTAACACCTGCTCATGAATAAGATTTGAGCATTAAATGCTCTAAAACTGCAGCATCTTACAGAATAAGGGACACAGCACTGGAAACAGCAGGTCTGACACTAGCTTGTCCTATACTCAGCAAGGGGGCATAATCTATGTGACAGGTTCCCTTTAAAATATATAAAAATTGCCTGTATCTTACTAGGTTCTGGCTTCTGCTGCAGCCCTGTTGGTTCAGGCCATAATTCTATGTATCACAGCCCACAGTGAGATATGGTTGCCAATGCAACTACTGTTGCTTTAAAAGTTAATGTTAGATTTAGCATCCTGTTTAAAGGGGCAATCTATCTCTCTGCACTGCTTGTTGTATAGGGTCACTCTTCCCTAGCTCTTGTTTCTGTGAATGTTTTTTATCAGTGTTGCTCCTGGGCTGTGCTTTTTTCATGTTCTTACTTCAGTTTTGTACATTGGATTGTCTGCCTGGTACTCATGGCTCTGCTTCAGATTTAGAACTTCAGCTATGCTCCTTACTACATGCTTGTCTCATTCTCTAGCTTGTCCCATTCTGACTTCCCTCTGGTGATGACTCTCAGCTGTTTCTAACCATGCTACTGCTCTACCAGTGCTACTGCTGCCATACTATAACTAATCTGGGGGCTGTAACCTGGGAATCTGTCTGTAAAGTCTGCACACGACCTGAAAACGAATTACTAAAAACGTTCATGAAACTGAGTTTTCTGTCCACTGCCTGTCAAAGGCAGCTGAAAAAAAGGCCATTTTTTGGAGCGTTTTTGGAGCGTTTTTCGAAGCATTTTTTGGAGCGTCTTTGCTCTGCTTTTTAATTAATGCACAAATTAAGCCATTGGATGTAAACTACACCCTACAGGTGGAGTTAACATGTTAAGTAGTCACTTCCTTTAGATCACTGTAGCCATTTTGAGCACATTGTCCTTTGTGTGCTGCTGCGTGCTACTACATTATTAAATTTTGCACCAGATTCTTGCACCAAAATCCACAAAAACCCACATTATCTTTCCATACAGCAAGATAACTGTATTAACGTCAAAATCTGTAAAGAAAAGGATTTTAGCGGCAAAATCCCAAAAACGCATTATTGCGCCAAATTCCGTAAAAAAAAAAACTATTTTTAGTGTCAGAAGCGAGATCGCTTTATTAGTGCCAAAATCTGTAAAGATACGGATTTTAGCACCAAAATCCGTAAAAAAGCGTAATCTGGCACCGAAATCCTTAAAAAACTTATTTTTTTGCGTCAAAAGCTAGATCGCTTTATTAGTGCCAAAATCTGTAAACATACGGATTTTAGCCCCAAAATCCATCAAAAAACGGATTTTGCCGCCGAAATCCGTAAAAAACAGACTTTTTTGGCGTCAGAAGCAAGATAACTTTATTAGCGCCAAAATATGTTCAGTAAAGGATTTTAGAGCAAAAATCCGTAAAAAAATGGATTCTGGCGCTAAAATCCATAAATAAAGTATTTTTAGCGCCAGAAGCGAGATAACTTTATTAGCGCCAAAATATGTTGCGTAAAGGATTTTAGTGCCAAAATCCATAAAAAATTGTATTCTGGTGCCAAAATTCACAAACAAACGTATTTTTAGCGATAGAAGCGAGATAACTTTATTAGCGCCAAAATATGTTCAGTAAAGGATTTTAGTGGCAAAATCCATAGAAAAACTGATTCTGGCACTAAAATCTGTAAATAAACATATTTTTGGCGTTGGAAGCGAGATAACTTTATTAGTGCCAAAATATGTTAAGAAAAGGATTTTAGCACCAAAATCCGTAAAAAACGTATTTTTAGCGAAAATATATGAATTGCGCAAAAATCGTTAACTGCCAAAGCATGATCACAGCAGACACTTGTATGCAAATTTGATCAGGTATAACCTTTGTTACCACCCATTATAGGTGTAACTTGGGTTTCTGGGAGGGTTTTCATTGAAAAATCGTGGCAAAAAACGCCGCAAAAACGCGCCAAAAGACATCCGGCGCTTTACATAGACTCCTGTAGTAAATTTTCTGCCCTGTTCTGGCGTTTTTTAGAACATGTTGCAAAATACGACCAGTAAAAAAAACGAACAGAAAAAAGAAGTCAGTGTAGACAGCAGGTGGGTTTTTACATTAGAAATCTATGGGAGATGGATTACAGTCGTTTTTCCAGCGTTTTTAGAAAACGAAAAACGCTGAAAAAACTGACGTTTTTCTGTGCAGTGTAGACATAGCGTAAGGAGTAGGGAATTCCTTAGATCCTTCACCCATTTAATCTGTATTACACTGTCTGCAGTTTAGGAAATCCACTGTCCAGCATGAGATACTACAACAATACTAAATTAAATTTCTCACATATAACAATGGAAGAAAATACACCAAAGAATGCTGGGAGATTTCTGTTATCTATAGTATTGATAATCCCAACACATAAAATCCTTTGCCCCCTTCCTATCTAATTCTCACTACTGCCATTTTATTGCTGATGATAAATGGGTTTCCAGTATGAGGCACTGGATGAGACTAAAAAATGATAGGTGAGTGGTATCTCAGCTCTGAGTCCCACATCCCTATTACATTGCAAAGTTTCCTTGCCACCAGTCTGCATGACTTCAGCCCAGAAGCACAACACGCTGAATTCAGAAAACTTAAGCAGCAAATCAGTGACTCATGGTGAAGTACACTTTGGCCATAAACGTATATGAACATTGCTGACACTTTATTTTCAGAATCCTAATACAGTAATAAATTATAGTGTCAGAAAAGGACACCTGCATGATACAGCACAAAGGTATGCCAAGAAATGATGCCAGTCATTGCGAAGTCCAGAAGTAGTGATGTAAATGTACTTTTTTTTAATAAGCTTTATGGGGGGTGTTTGAGGTAAGAAAACAAATCTATTAATATCGGGTTTTTACTCTTTCTTTTGTAGATTTTAAAAGGGGCCAAAATTTCATAAAATGCATTTTTAAAATATGAATTATGTAAAATTGCCATGTCAAAAAGCTAACCTTACGAAATTTTTATTGGCATACGTTTCCTGATTTTGTTACTTTTACATTTTTGGGCTAAATGTGGAGCAAGCTGTGACACAGCTTACGCTCTGTCCACACAACAATTATTAAAGTCACTTTCCGTGGATTGGGATTGAAATATCATCAAAAATTAAAAGAAAACCCAATTTCATATTAAACCCCCAGAGAAAATACTTTGTCGTAGTTCCCAAAATTGTATTTTGGGAAATTTTCAGTTTTCCCCTAAAAAAAAAAACCTTGGGAAACATGTTCACTTTTTGGGTTATTTTATGGGAAAAAACGGGGAAGGAAATTTGACTCCTGTTTTTAAAGTGGGGATGGCAAAAAAAAACCCCATGTAAAATGCACCCAAAACATTTGTATGTGGTTTTTAATGCAGGTCCAAAACCATAGGAATAAAATGGACTTTGAGTTTAAATGTGAGAAAAAAAAAACTAAACCAAAAAACCCTTTTCAAGGGACAGAATTGCCGAAAAAAATTTTTACTCGCTTTGTGGATTGCTTTTAAAAATTTTTTTAAAGTAATAGGGCACTTTTCCACGGCTTTTTTTGGGGGATGAGTTCACCCGTTTTTTGAGCCCCCAATTTTGCTAAAAATTGGCTGAAATCGGGCCCATTCATTACGGTAACCCAAAAAAAGAGGGCCCGGTTTCCCCACTTCCCTGCCTGGGGGCCCCGGAAGTGGGGGCAAAGGGAAAAAAAATGGCACCCGTAAAGGCTTCCCCAAGGGGTTCTATGCTGCTTCCGTTAGCAGGGTCGGACTCGCGATTTATCGTGATGTCCCGTTTGGGGCCCTAAAAAGAATGGTGCACGGCACTTTTTTTTAATTCTTTTTAGACCCCGGGGGGAAATCTTTCCCGTGGTGTCTGGGGGGTTTTGAAAACCCCCCGGGGTGTTAATTTGCAATTAGCCCTAACCCCCGGGTGGCTGTGAAATGGCAGCACTGCTATTTTAAATGCATAGTAAATATGTTGTGACTAGACACATGTATGAAAACTGTCTAGGTCTAAAACTTTCTTTGTTTTCCATAGCAACCAATCAGAGCGCCCCTTCATTTCATATAGTGCTCTGGAAAAATGAGAGGGGCTCTCTGATTGGTTGCTATGGGCAACAAAGTGAGTTTTAGACCTAGATAGTTTTCATACATGTGGCCCTAAGTGCCTTAGTTACCATTCATGATAGTGCCTCTCACGACATGGTCAAGGCTTTGAGAAATTTCCTAGCATATAAATGAACCACTTTGAGAACCTCCTGATACCAGTGACTAGTATTTATTTGCAAAGACTTGTACAATGTATGCATAGTAGTCAAAATCCAGAAGGCCTTTTTATTTTGCATACTAGTTGTCAGCACATGCTAGGCTTGAAGCTGCAGGCCCCTTTGTAAATAATTTATGTGGGGTCTTACCTAATTACCTAAGTAAAAACAAAGGACTTTACTTTTTCTTTACAAAACATAGCCAGAACACATATAATGCTTACAGTTCACATTAAGGACACCATAAATTTGCTCGTAACAATGCACACTAAGTGGGGTTATAACCTTAATGATTGCTGTACACTTCTAAGGTAACAGAACACTTTTTCATTGCAGAACAAAACTATTACAGTTTAGTCTAAGTCCACTTCATGTACCGCAAGTGTTGGCTGAAACCAATCTGCAGCGGCTGTGATAAAAGATAACCATAACCTCTGTCACCTGATGTCCCACCTCCACAATGTAATTGTGGGGGGCTAAGTAGTTGAGATGGCAGTTGAGGCCTGGTCAATGCCCTCACGTCTGCCGTGGCAGTACTTTTATTATACCCAGTCTGAGGCAGAATATAATAGAACAGCATTACAATCACAGTTCACTGCAATACATTAGTATTGCAGCATATTGTACATGTGATAACCTGTATAAGCCCTAGAAAAGTAAAAAAAAAGTTAGTTTTTTTTAAAGCTAAAAAATATCTTAAAAATTAAAATGCTTCCCATTTGTCCTTAAAAAATAAACAAAATATAAATATAATTGATATAACCACCTCCTTAAAATTTGAAACTATGAAAATATCATGTTACATGTTCTACACAGAATTGGATGCCGAAATAACTGGAGCAAAAAGTGATCAAGATGTCAAAATAATACCAATTACAGCTTTCCTGACAAAAAAACATGCTTTCTCACAAAGCTACAAAAAACGTATGGATCTCACAATCGGTCAACACAAAGAAATGTTTCATTTATTTTTTTAAGAGGTCAAACCAGCAAAAAATATATAAATGTTATATCATTACAATTCTTCTGACCCACAGAATAAAGTTATATCATGATTTTTATACAATGAATGCTGTAAAAACAAAACCAAAAAACAATGGTATAATTGCAATATTTTTCATTCAACCCCGCTCAAACATCTTGGAAATACATTTTAATACATTACATAGTGCATTAATTGGTACCAATTGAAAACAAAACTAAACCTGCAAAAAACAAGACATCATATGGCTAAGTTAATATGAAAATGCAAAATTTATGGTTGTTGGAAGACAGGTGTAAATAAACTTAAATATTGTTGCCAATACTCACTGTGCTATGAAGGGGTTCAACAAATAAACTTTAACTCAAGGGTTGTCAAAGTAAGTTTTACAAAAACCTTAGTTAAGGAATATTTTGCACAGACCTCCACGATTTGTCACAGCCTAACCTTAAATGGGTTTTTAACTACAGAGATTAGCTTTTAACTTGTAAGGAACAGCAAATAAAGATTTTTTCTCAATACATTGGTGTTTTGATATTGCCTTGGTCAGGAGATAATTGAGATTTTATCTGCTCTGAGTGTATACAAGTTTCTCTGGTTACCATTCTGCTTTTCCTTCCTGACTAGACAGAGAGCAGGTAGTGACCTCTCACCATGGTTGGATGGAGCAGAGACTTTATCTCTCATAAGATTAGTTTCACTATTCTGAGCACTTGTAGCTTTGTTTACACCAATTAAATCTCCTGCATTTATGTCTTTGTAATGTCTAAGCTAATTATAGAGCATCTAAATATGCTAATCACTGCTATTCTAATCATAGACCCACACACAGCCTTACAAGGCAGTGCGAATCTAAAGCTGCCTGTGACTCTGTAGATCAGCCTGGTGAGAAAACCTCTTTACAGGGTTTGTCTCGCACAACCCCTTCAAAGAGGTTTTCTCACCATGATGCTTCACAGAGTCACAATCGGCTTCAGATTCACACTGCCTTTTAAGGCTGTAAGTGGTTCTAGAGCACTATAGACATTGATGGCATGTCGATACCTCTTGACCCACACCAATCTCGAGAACGAGCACCGAAAGCACTCTTTTTTTTAATCAACCATCCATTAATGTCTACAGTGAGAGAACCCTTTTAACTCTAAACACAACTTTTCAGCAATAGCCTTTTTTTTCTACCTAACAGATAAAGGGTCACTCTCTCCACACTATATACCTTTAGTCTTTTTCTGTCTACTAATGTCATGGGGCTAGGCCTTCCTTGTTGGCCTCCCACATCCTATGCATCCTTTGCTCCCCTCAAGACTGATATCTCATACAGCCCCCAGCAAACTTTCCAGAACTCAGCCTATGTCCCTTAAGGGACAGACCAGACAGAGCCCCACAGACTGTCTGTTCCTGTGTTTAAACAATTTCAGCTCCTTACTCGAATATGGCAATGATTTGCTCAACCAATTAATTAGTTACATACTCCAGGCCTTATTTGGAAATATGACACTGACACCTTTCTGCTAAGAGTTTCTTAAACCACTTTAGGTGACCCACTATGCAGCATCTCTATAGGTTCCACATCACATACTCTGGCCCCCAACCTACTGATACTTCTGCAAAGAAAAAACAGGTGCTCCGGCCTCCAATCCACTGTAGGTTTTATCATGGGCAAGCCCAGGTCTAACACTTTCATAGGCCTATAATTGGTTTTCAGACCCTACATGGTTTTAACCAATTTTTTCCCCCATAGGTCAAAATCACTCTTGCGTCATAGTTTCCTCAGTGGCAACACCCCACTAAAACAGTCACACCACACTCAACATGGGATCTGGGTCTCCTGATGAGCTATACATATGTAACCCGGCCAAAGACTTTAGTTCTAACTGCACTAATTATCTAAGTTAACACTTAGGGACACATGTATAAAATCTGACATTTAAATTCCAAATTTCATGTGCATTGCACCTAGAATTGCCATACTGAAGTTATAAATCTATAGCTCTGTACGGTTCTAGTGCACCCCACCTCCCGCACGCCCCCAAAATCAGGTGCATTACAAAGTGCCGCTTGTGCTCTATAATGCGCCTGACAATGACGTTCGGGCGGCATTTCAGTGAAGCGAACGGGGTTGTGCCAGACTTCGGAAACCCCCCTTTGTTTAGTGTTCCCTTAGTTTATACTTCAGCTTGCGTCCCCCCCCTCTCAGGTCAGACTTTTTCCTCTCTTCCTTCACAGGGCACGTCTACAATCCTTGTGGCTTTAACCACACATTGCCCATTTTTCCCGCAGATTTTTATTATCTCATCCTTCTCTGTATAAAAATTTAGTACTACAGAACATCCTTAATGCATTACATCACAGAAAGGGAGGGGCCCAATATAACACACTGCAATACAACATAGTTTATACTTAACAACAGTAATAAGGGAACTATTTCCAAAATCCCATGCCCTTTTCTCAAAGTAACATATTTGTAGTGGAGCCTGCATGGTTTACCAACCATACAAATTGTTAGTGTTGTTGTATGGTGCCGTATGTAATATTTTTAATGTAGGATAACTTTTTTATTTTTGCAGAAAAAAGTAAAGTGTTCCTTGTCTAATCAAATAGCTGTACTGTATGTAATACATATAATTGCAATCACATCTCCAAAAGTATTATTTTGATTTTCTTACATTTCCTTCACACTAGTTCAGAGCCAGGATTTCTCAAATCCATTAACCGTGCAGCATTGTTGTTTATTTTTTTAGTTCACTTTTGTTCTGTACTAGTGTTGAGCGATTGCGTTGGCTATCGAGATCGATCGATAGTCGATAGTCGGCCGCTATCGATAAGGTTTTTCGGTGAGCATGATTTTGAGCGATTACCATTAAAGTCTTGGGGAAACAACAACACCTTCATTATTAACCCCAAAAAGGGTGGAGAAACTGAAAATTAAAATCCACAAAGTCAAATGGATACGTGCTAATCTTAGGAAAACACACTTGGTTATAAAAGTCACAGAAAAAAAGTCCGCCATTTATTCCTGTCTTGTACCACGCTGACCTTAAACTGCTCACCCACAAATTAAAAAGTGCCAGAAGGCAGTATGATTTGAACCATTTGTTACTTGAACTGGACATTTATATCCCCTTCCTGGAACGCAGTATGAGCCCCCAAACCCGCATGACCCCCCCCCCTTTAAAAAGTGCCGGAAAAAAGGGGTCTTTAAAACCACATTTTTTTTTTCATTTGGACTTGAATTTACCCCTCCCGGACGCAGTATGACCATTTAAAACCTGTTGATTAAAAGTGGGGAAAGGAAAAATCTGTTATGTCTGTATCTGTATGTTTTGTATAATACATGTATTTTTACACCTTTCAAAAAACCGTGGTGACTATAGAAATTGTGTTTAAGATTTACGTGGATGCTGGTCAATGAAAAAAGCTGGGTGCGCAAAAGTAAAAAAAACGTATCTGTTAGTTTTGTTAATCCGGTATTTTTTGCACCTTTAATTTTAATGTGGTGAAAATAGAATTGCGTTTTAAGATTTAGTAGATGTGGTCAATGAACAAGGGGTGCGCAAAAGTCAAAAAAAGTAAACTGTTTTTTGTTTTGGTATAATAAACGGTATTTTTTTGCCTTTCAATTCACCCGTGGTGAAATAGAAATGTGTTTTAAAAATTTGAGAGCTGCGTCAAAGAACAATGCTGGGGGTGCAAAAAATCAAAAAACACGTAATGTTTGTTTTGGATAATAAACGGTTTTTTTTTTGCACTTTCCAAAATTACCTGTGGGAATATAGAATTGCTGTTTTAAAATTTTTGTAGATGCTGGTCAAATGAACAATGTGGGGGCGAAAAACAAAAACAGTAAGTTATGTTTTGGTTTTAAACGGGGTTTTTTTGCACCTTTCAATTTTCCCGTGGTGAATATAGAAATTTTGTTTTAAGATTTGTAGAGGCGTTAAGAAAAATGCTGGGGTGCGCAAAAATCAAAAAACACGTAACTGTTAGTTTGGGGATAAAAAACGTATTTTTTGCCCTTTCAATTCACTGTGGTGAAAATAGAACTGCTGTTTTAGATTAGTTGATGCTGCGCAAGAACAGGGTGCTGGGTGCGCAAAAATTAAAAAAACCGTAATGTTTTGTTTTGAACAATAACGGTATTTTTTGCCCTTTCAATTCACCCGTGGTGAATATAGAATTGTGTTTTAAAATTTCGTAATGCTGGTCAAGAAAAAGTGCTGGGTGCGCAAAAAATCAAAAAACAGTAATGTTATGTTTTGATATAATAAACGGTTTTTTTGCCTTTCAATTACTGTGGTGAATATAGAATTGCTTTTTAAGATTTACGTAGTGCTGCGTCAAAAAAAGGGTGTGGGTGGAAAAAGTCAAAAAAAAGTAATGTTTTTTGTTTTGATAAAATTTAAACGGTATTTTTTTGAACCTTTTCAATTCCCCTGTGGTAAATTTTGAATTGCTTTTTTAAGATTTACGTAGTGTGCCGTCAATGAACATTTCCCTGGGGGGGGCCGCAAAAGTAAAAAAAACAGTAACTGTTTTGTTTTGATATAATAAACGGTTTTTTTTAAAAACCTTTCAATTCCCCTTTGTGGTGAATATTAGAATTGCTTTTTTAGATTTTGGGGTTAAGGATGCTGCGCCCAATGAACAGTCCCGGGTTTTGAAAAAAGTAAAAAAAACCCGAAAACGTTATGTTTTGATTTTTAATAAACGGTATTTTTTTGCACCTTTCAATTCACCTTTGGTGAATATAGAATTGTTGTTTTAAGATTTACGTAAAATGCTGGTAAATTAAACACGTGTTTTTTTGCGAAAAAAGTAAAAAAAACCCATTTAACTGTGATGTTTTCTTTACGATACCCCGGGTATTTTTGGCAAAAAACCTGTGCTGACTACAAGATTGGGGATTTTTTTTTAAACGGGAAAGGGGGAAATATATAAAAACATTTCCACGGGTTTGTAAGGGGGTTAAAATTAAAATGTATACGGGATTTTAAAAAGTGGAGTTTTGAGCTAAAAAAGAGACCTGATTTTTCCTAGAAAGGGATGTGTATCCAATATAATTTTCGGGGTTTCCCCCAATATCAGGAAATATTTAAAATAGAAAAACTGTTAATAATAAAGATATTCCATTTAATTTGTCTACACAAAAGGTCTTGGTGAACTTTATCAGTGTTCTTTATAGATAGGCTTGCCTTGTTTTGTTTCGCCGGGGGGGCCCCCCTGCTCCCCCCCCCCGTGATTTTACAGGGGTTTGTGCTGTTTTAAAAAATTCTTACTAACTACAAAAAAAATTTTCCCAAATCTTATTTTAACTTTTTTGGGAAGGGATCCCCAGCTAATAGTAGAGGTTTCTTGTGCGGAAAATAGTTAATTTCGGAGCTGTTTGGCCACGGGCCGAGGCAGGCCCACCCCTATAACGTGAGAGACCTGAGGTTTGAAACGGGGAAAACGTGTTCTATGAAAAAACCGGGGGGTTTCCCCAATGGGGGTTTTTTTTTCACCCAAAATTTCGAAAACCCTTAAAAATTTCCCAGTCATGACGTGCACCCCAAAATTCCCCCTGCTTATTCGGGTTAATTTGATTTGCTCGCCCCCCAAAAATTACAGGAAAATTTGGGCGCCAAAAAAGGCGCGTTTCTTTTTAGATGTGTTCAGTTTTTTAACCCCTTAATTGTCGAAAGATCGGGAAAATTTTCGATCCCCCTTTAAAAAACCCTTGGCCGATTTTCAACTTTTTTCCTAAAAATCGCCAAAACATATTCTGTACCATTAGGAAAAAATCCCTTGTCGTCCCCTGTCGATGCCTGCAAATTGTGAACAGGATTCTGTTTACAGATCTTTTAAAACTGGTTATAGGTCTCAAAAAGGGGTTTTTCCGCTTCCCTCAGTTCGGGGGCCCTTTTGTGCAAATTTTCTCATTTCCTAAAAACCGGGGGGGTTTTCCCCCCCCTCACGGGGTGTTTTTTAAAATAAAGGGGGTTTGGACATCATCCCCCCTTCTTCACGGGTCATGCTCCCCTCCTGAGTAGTATGTTCCCCCCCCCCCTTGAGCCCCACATGTCACGGGTCTCTCCCTATGCGTTTAAATTTTGAAAGAGCTGTTTACATTAAACGGGCCCCTGCATTCAGTCTGGGACAGTCTTTATGAACTCAGAAAAATTGATTTTTTTCTCTCAAAGGTTTTTTTACAGTTAAACCCCCCCGGTTTCTATAAACTAAACCGAGCAAGACCCGCTGGGTTTTAAAATGTTTCACGCAGGAGCTTTGGGAAACCGAGGCAAAAATTTTCTGTGTTTTCTGTTTTGTGGAAGCAGCTGCAGTGTTATTGTGCAGTGGGCTGTACGATTTGAAAGGGGGTTCCAAACCCTTTATTTGAGTAAAAGAGGCGGGAATGCAGGTTCCCGTGAATACGCCAGGGGCCCGGGGACAGAATGTAAATTATTTTGAGCCGTAAAGCCAAATAAAAATAAAAGGGAGGGGGTTAATCCCGATTTTTTTTTTTTTCGGGGGATTTTGTGTTTCCCAGAAAAAAAGTAAGGTAGACTGTAAAAAACCAAGGGCAGTTTTCCAAATGACACCCCCAATTTGAGAGGTTTGCTTGTTTTCACTCCCCCCTTATTTTAAAAAGGACCTTTTAAATAAAAATGTAAAACCCCTTTAAGTGCTAAATAATTGACCCTTAAATTATTGTTTGCCCAAATTTTCATAAACATTAATACTAAATTTACAAATTTCTGCCCCAGTGCCTTCACATCTGACATGGAAGATACTATTTCTAAAATTCTGTTACACAGTCCTAACATATCCTTCTTAGTCAGGGTTTTGCTCCATTGGGGATTTTTCACAACTTTTACCTGTCGTGTCGGGAAAAACGTTAGCAAGAAATTCCCCCACTGTCAGTTTAAAGGGAACAAAATTTTAAAAAATGTTCTCTAACTACTTTTTTCTGTACACTAAAAAGGGTTTGGTTTTTAAAGCAGCTTTTTTCGGCTAAAAAATTGTGATGTTTTTCAGCAAGATATGAAAGGAAGTCCAAAAATATTTATCTAACTATAAATACCCAAATATTTCCAGCCCCTAGAATCACCTAAAACATCTATATATGTGGATGGACATACAACTCTTTTAAAAACTATGAACTTTAAATTTGTTGACCCATAAGCAACCTTTCTTAAAGGTAATTTGCATTGTATGGCCCTCGTTTGTGTCTACAGCTCCTTTTAAGACTTTGGTGTTAGCAACAGTTCTTACCAACCTAATACATAAACCCAATTTTCATTAGTTGATTTCAGTAAATTTTAATTTATTTTTACTTTTGTCAGTTTCAAGTTATTCCAGTAACTATTGCAGGTTTTTCTTTCAGGTACCAACAGTTTTGTCCGTGTGTGTATGTTAAAAGGGTTGTTCACTTCTTAAGAAAAACTAAGAGCAGGCCATTGGGCCCCATTAACATAGATAATCTTATACTCTCCTTACTCCACTTCTCGGTTCCACCGCTGCATACCTCTGGTGTCCTGATTTCATTCTTGTACCTCCAAACAGGGACGCCACCATTGTAGTCACGATTGGCTGCACGTGAATATACTTACATCATTATTAGGAATTGTTCACTTCCGAATGGTGATGTAAATGAGTGGCATATGACCTCTGCAGCCAATTGACATGATTTGTATGCCCTATGTTTCAACGTAAGTCGTGAAAATCGTTGAGCTTCGCATAATGAGACCTTAGTTGTTAGGTTGAGAATATCCATCCATTGATCCTCCTCGTTAGGGAGTACATGGATGCAGAGCCAGAGGGATGTAGTGCTGGATCGGGGGACTGGAGGAAGATGAGTATATGTTTTTTTTAGTTTAGCCCCTTATCGACACATGAAAGATGAATATGTCATGGTGTCGGTAAGTTCCTATGTAGCAGGCTTCCTAAGTAAGTCCACTGCATGGGAGGCTGGTATTGGCTCCTTATTGCAGCTTACACCTGCTGTTGACAGCAGGGAACGTAGTCGGCTCTGTTCCCTGCTTTTAAACCATTTAGAGGCCACAACGTTTTTTATTTATTTTTAGTTTAACCCCTTACCAACACATGCACACCATCCCTTATTCCGATCAGCACCCCTGCAGTGAGATTGTGGGGTGCCGATCCATTAACATGGTAGCTAGATGCATAATGAAGGCTTCCATAACCACCATGTCTTCGTTTCTATTACTTTCTGCCCAATCCAGGAAGTAATATAACTGCCATATTGGTACACCCTTATGCATTGTTTCAGACCCCTAGTGGTCAGGTACCCTAGGGAGACTCAATGTTAAAGTAAAAAAATAAAAAATTGTCAAAAATATTAAAAGTTCAAATCACCCCCCTTTTGCCATTTTCCAAATAATAAAAAAAAGTTACACATATTTGGTATTACTATGTCTGTAAAAGTCAGATCCATTCAAACTACTAAAATATAATATAACTTATACCATACGCTGAACATTGTAGAAGAAAAAAATTCCAAACGCTAAAAATTGCATTTTTTGTTCATTTCATGTCCCCTAAAAATTGGAGTAAAAAGTGATCAAAAAGTTGCATCTGTGCCAAAATGATACCAATAAAATCTACACTTCAGTCCACAAAAATGCACTCCTAAGTAGGTCCATAAATGGAAGAACAAAAAAGTTATTGATTGCAGAAAAAGGCGCTTCAGAGCAAATTTAACAAATAGAGAGCTGGCTATTAATTTAGGCGTGGACAACCCCTTTCATTAGAAATAGGAGTCAGATTGAAGTGGACGGATTTGTGTTTAGTAAACATGAACGTCTTAATAGAAGCATTTATACAAAATGATAAAATATTTTAATTAAGACCATTTCCATGGTGGCTTACTTTTTCATTTTAGATCCAGTGGATTAATAATAAATATTAGTAGCTGTCCCCCCCCCCCCCCCACCCACACACACTTTTTTTTTTTTTTTTAGAAACATTTGGCAAAACAGCAAGCAAAGCATTCATTATATATTATATTTTTAAATCAAATCTTTTTCAATGACTTTTTTTATTTAAGACATAGTTTTTAAACAGTAAAATGTGTGTACAAAGATGACCAAATTCTCAAGAGCAGAAGGTCAGCAATATAAATACAAAGTTCAAGCTATACATCTATGGAAATGTGATGAAATAAATAATTCCATTGTGACACATCATAGAGATCCAATACACATAAACAAAGCTCTAGCCCCCCATATAGAAACCTTGAATCAAATCCTGAGTATTTTTTTCAAAGCACCTAATCACTAAAGATTCCTCTGGTGGTATACCCCCTCCTCCTCTCACATGTCTAAACTACCCCACTCCCAAGCACAAAAAAGGAAATAAGAGTTCTTAGAGTTTTTAAGAGAAGAAGGGAGACCTGGGGTGTCCAGCCAAGGATCCCCAATTTTTTTCAAATTGGGATAACGCTTTCCTTTTCACATATACACCCATTTCTAGTTGGATTATGTTATTCAGTTTATTTATATACTTTTGTAACATTGGTGGGGATGACTGCAGCCAGTGGAATGCAATAAGCTCACAAGTGACATACAGTAAAGCATACAAGAAATACTGATAGCTAACGGCTGCTACATCGGGTAAACTACCCAAAATACATGTCAGTGGTTCTGCTTATATTGTGATACTGTGCACCCTATGGATGACACTGGGAACTCCTTTCCAGAATGGCCCTAGAATGGTACACTTCCACATCATATGCATAATGCCTGTATTATCCCTAGTATATCTGGGAATCTGACCGTGCTCCAATCTTTTGAAGAATCAGACGATTTGTACGCCCTATGTAGCAACATAAGTTGGGAAAATCGTTGGGCCTCGGATAGTGAGACCTTAGTTGTTAGGATAAGAATATCCATCTATTGATCCTCCGAGATAGGGCCCATATTAGCTTCCCATCTGGCCTTCACCGGTAGGTGGTGTCCGCATTGAACTTAGAAAATCTCCCGATACACCATGGATATCACTCCTTTGGTAGTGGGATGGGTACATACCGAATCAAACCAGGCAAAGACCCTTTACTGCCTGATTCTTATAGACCCACCTCACTTTTACCAGTTGACGTTAAATTAATAGCTAAGGTCTTCGCTAATAGATTGAGCAAAATAATCTCTGAGGTAATCCATGATGACCAGTCACCATGATGCCTAATAAGTTCACCGCCACTAATTTACGGCGGTTCTTCTTGAACATGCAGTTGACCTCCCGTAACACTGGGAAGAAGGCAATTTTTGACAGTGTTAAGTCGGACTTCCTATGGGTGGTTATGGAGAAGATGGGTTTTGGCCCTAAATTTATTGCAGCTGTCCTACTACTATATGCTAAACCAATGGCAAGAGTTTGAGCAGGGAATTTATATTCAGACTATTTTGAGTTGCAAAGAGGTACAAGACAGGGTTTCCCACTGTCCCCATTGCTCTTTGCGTTGGCAATTGAACCACTAGCTTGCCTGTTACATACAGACACAGACTTTACTGGGTTTCGATGTGGGGACATAGAGGAGTGTGTCTCACTCTATGCTGATGACATGCTGCTGTATGTGAGGATGTTGAAATGTCAGTGGGTCCTATTATGTTGTGTATTCAAGAATGTGGGAACTTGTTAGGCCTCCATATTAATTGGAACAAGTCTGTTCACCTTCCTTTGGAAGCAAGTTCAAGTACCTGGGGATATTCATTAGACTTCATTTGAGTGACTACATCAGCCTAAATGTAAATCCGCTGTTTTCTAAACTAAGCAATAAAAAAAGTAGCTGGTATGAGCTATCACTTTCGGTTATATGGGAATACTTTTATTAGGTTATACCAATTGTTTTGTACCATGTTGTGGAAAGGGCAGTATGCCAGAATTAATCTAGACACACTCCAGAGGGACAAGCTCTCAGGTGGTTTGTCTATTCCTAACGCATGGCTTTATTTTTTGGCCTCCCAGTGGCAGCATTTTACCGGTTGGGGAGATCCGGAAGGTTAGTTAGCTTATATTACTTCAATTATTTCAACAAACTGTCATTGATGTATAAGGGTTTCTGTTTTGTTCCTGGGTGATGTAAGTGTTATGCTGGATTCTTTGTGTCTGGGTGTTGTTGTGTTGTCATGTATCTTCTATTTGTGGGTGTTATGGTGTCTACTTTGTGTTTGGATGACAATGATGTTGTATGATGACTAGTCTATCTGGCTGCTGTTACATTATATTTACTTCTCTGTCTGGATAAAGTTGTGATAGAGTTAATGTACTATGAAAGGGTTATATGATAGGGTGAGTGTTGTACATTAGTAATGTTGTTGACATGAAGTAACTACTCTGGGTCCGTGTGATATTTTTATATCAGGTCACTTTCACATAGTAGTATTTTGAATCAGTATTTGTGAGCCAAAACAACCTCTTTCCCAAATGTGAATGAGGAAGGAAGAAATTATTACTAATGAACTCAAGAATTCCAAATCTCTAAAATGTAACTTTTACTAGAATTCATTTAAAACAAAATAACATTTTTTGGTTACACAATACGTCTATAACCTGGGACACCAACACCCAGAAAAAATTCAGGGAATCTCCAAGATCTGACTATCCATCAAAAAGGGGGTAAGTCTTTTTTTGAGGGATAGTCAGATCTTGGAGACTCTAATTATTTTTTATGGATTTTGATGTCCCAGGTTATAGATTAATTATGTACCCCAAAAATGTGGTTTTGTTTTAAAAGAATTCTAGTAAAAGTTAAATTTTAGAGGTTTGGACTTCTTGAGTTTATCAGTATTTGTGAGCCAAAATGTCACATCAAGAGAGGTACAGTGAGCCCTAATTGGCACCCAACCCACTGTCCCAGCCTACTTGAGGTGCTGCCCTAGACAGCAGACGGCAACTGGGCGACAGTCCCTGCGCTGCTAGAGTGATGGGGCTGTCAGAAGGAAGAATAGTCAAACAGTCCGGGTCAACAACAAATCGGGAACGCCAAACCACAAATCAGAACCAGAGAGAAAGCGTAAACAAGCCGAGGTCAAACATGAACGGGAGCGAGGTACAAAATCAGAATGCAAGACAGGGTCAGGAAAACAAGCAGAGGTCTGGTACACGGATAAGCAAACACAATATAAGCACAAGTAACAAGGCAGCCAGGAGAATATCACAGGCACAGCACTCAGCCTGCAGGGAATTTAAATATGATTCCCGGATACCGCCCCAGCAGCTGATTGGAGCGGCCTCCGAGTCCTCCCATTGGCTGGTGCGACATGCCCCCTGTCCGGAGTGGCTGGGCCTCTGTCACTCACAGAGCTGTAAGCAGACTGTCTATTAGGGCGGGGTCGCAAACCAGCTGCTGCAATCTGTTGCTCCCCACAGGCTGAGCGCCGCCAAGCCCTGACACAAAATAAGGAATAAGGCCAAAATATGGAAGAGATTAAATATTTCCATTATACATTTTCTTTGTGTACGTCCCACTCCAGGTTTTGACTCACAAATACTAATTCAAAATACTGACATCTGAATGTGGCAGGGCGATTGTGGTTTAATAGAGTGACCTGTTTCTGCATGTATAATCTTGGCTTACTAGGATATCTATTCATTTTCTTGGTGGTGTTAATGACATAGGATAACTGTTCTTTCACAGGATGATATAAGTGGATGACTTGTAGCGTGTTAGTAATGTTGGTGTGATAAAATGACTGGACTCTTTTTGTAGACTATTGGCATGTTTGGATGGCTGCTCTAGTTGTGATCAATGTTGGTGATACAGTGACTGCTCTATGTTGGTATAATGTTGGAGTTCAGAATGTCTGCTCTGTGTCCGGGTGATGTTAGTATGATAGGGTAGCTGTTCTTCTGTAGTGCGACATACAAGGATGAGCATTCTGGTACATTAGTAATGTTGGTGTGATTAGGTAACTGTTCTGTGTCCAGGTGATGTTAATGTGATAGGGTAGATGTTCTTTTGTAGAGTAACATACAACAATGACTGTTATGGTACATTAGTAATGTTGGTGGTGATTAGGTAACTGCTCTGTGTCCAGGTGATGTTAATGTGATAGGATAGATGTTCTTTTGTAGAGTAACATACAACGATGACTGTTATGGTACATTAGTGATGTTGGTGTGACTAGATAACTGCTCTGTGTCCGGTTGATGTTCACCTGATAGGGTAACTGTACTTTTACAGTGTGATATAAGAGGATGACTGTTGTGCATTAACAATGTTGGTGTAATTGGGTAATGACTCTGTGTCCGAACAACTGTTGAGTGTGTCCTAAATAACATTTGTCAGGAGTAAATGTTTCTTTACACCATTGATTTTTTAGTAAGGAGAAAATGTTTCAGTCATTAGTTTTTGGATGGCAAGTGAACGAGAGCAGAATATAAGGAAATATCACTAACAATACATGGGAATGAACATAAAGTAGTATTTCTGCATAAATTTGACCTAAAACTACATCCGTTCTAAAAGTAAATAAAGAAAACCAAACCGAACACATGCATTAAAAATATTCGGCTTTATCAATTGCTTATTGAGGAAAATGATCCAATATCACATATCTGCGAGTGGCAAGTATGTGAACCTTTAGGATTTACAGAGAGTTTTAATGTTTTTAATGTTTCAGGTGTTTTCAATCAGTGGGATAACATTCAGGTGTGAGTTGGCAGACTGTGTTATTTAAGCAACATAAATCTGTCAAAGTCTGATCTTTACAACACATATTGTGCAAGTGTATCAAGGAAAAAACAAAAAAGATTTCTGAGGACCTCAAAATAAGAGTTATTGATTCTTGTTAGGCTGGAAAAAGCTTACAAAAGCATCACTTATACATAGTTTGAGGCCATAATTAGAAAGTAGCCTTCGTACTGTGCTTCATTAACTATTCTTATGTAGTTTTATAATCAAGGAACAGCAGTCTTTTCCAGGAGAACCTTGAAGTTAAACTCTTAAGCTGTAAGATAAGTAAGCAGCACTATGCCAGCTATCCAGCTGATGGCACAGGAGCATAACAAGTCATTTCTCTTGCATTGCAAGTGTTTGAGACTGTTTTAACCCATGATTAAGAGATGCCTCTTACACTAATAGTATACTAATTATGATTTTTCTTTTATTAAGGTTTTACAATCTTTACAGAAATAGTAGAAAGGATGTATTTAAAATTCAGATGTTTCTAAATAAAGCCTTGCTGTCATAAGGATTTGAGCAGATATTGTCTCTCTGGGCATTTTACATGGTTCTTCCTAGCCTGAAAAAAAAATTCTCTCAGAGCATCGGCTGACCTAGTTTCCTACCAACAAGTAAAATATTCTACATGCTGGCGGTGAAGCATGTGTGAGGATCTATTTTATTTGCTGATGTTCATATAATTATTTATATGAATACTATTCCACTATTGCTCTGCTGCAGCACTGTAGGTCTACCATATGGAAAGGGAAGGCCTTTATAATGTGTATATTGGATTGTAAGATTGGTAGGATAGGAACTGGTCTGCAGAGCAGAAATTCAATATCTCCTTCAATATAGAATGTAATATATATGTGGCAGCAGATATTTACTAAGACATTTATCTACGGATGATAAGAATGCAGTTATGTCCCCTGATCTTGAAATACCCATGTGTCTTGCAGAAGATCATTTTGTGTAACATATGAGAAGCAAATATCCTCACAAGGGTGATAGTGAGGGAGCTGTTCAATATATTAGTGCTGAAATGTCTCTGCTATTCTCCATGTAAAATTCAAGTCAAAGGACAGTTTTGGTTAAGGTTCATTTCTTCTGACCCTTATATTAATTAACTAGTAGATATCCCATCCTAGGACAGTGGCTGCAATAGTTCTTGACCCAGAACAAATGCTGCAATTTAGATATATAAATATAGATGCACCGCACTGCAAAGTGCAGGGCACAGTGCACATTGGGGCGAGTTTGGATGGAATGGCTTCCTCCTCAACCTCTCTACTGCCCACATCATGTAGTACATTTCTGTACAGCGCTTCAGTGTGGGTGATGACTGTGAGTGTAGCAGGACAGCTCTGAGCTACACTGGTGAGTAGGTGGCACAAAATCATTCTCCCTCAATCTCCACTCTTTGGATGGTAAATTCAGGCCATAATGTCCTCTAAACAATTAAGTGTCATGTTCCCCTCTATTGGGCTAAACATATATTTAGCCTTAGCATGTCTGTTTGATTATAAATATATATATAGATATACACACACATATATATGTGTACATATATATATATAAATATGTGGATATATATGTGCGTGTGCATGTGTATATATATATATATATATATATAAAAGTGTATATATATGTATAAATATATGTGTGTGTATGTATATATATATATATATATATATATATATATATATATATATTTATACGCAACCACACATTGCAAACCAAATCGACACAGGACACACTAAGACGCACACACACTATGTGTATGTATGTATATATATATTATTATATATATATATATATATATATATATATATATATATATTATATATATATATATATATATATATATATATATATATATATAGTGTGTGTGCATCTTAGTGTGTCCTGTGTGTGTGTGTGTATATATATATATATATATATATATTTATATATTTATATACACTATATATAAATAGATATTATTATCTATGACAATTAAACTCTGCCAGCATGAGTTCATTAGACCATATTTACACCATAAAGATGTTGCCGAGCTGGTATACCATGTAGTAATATCACACATTTTTATTTGAGGTGGAGGTCCCATGTCATTTTGTTGTGGAGCCCTATGAATTCTAGTTCTGTCCGTGTGTATATATATACATACATGCATACACTACAGCCTGTCACACATGGTTTACTTACATGCTTTAGTAACTGGACGAAATGGTAGAAAAGTATCTTAGGGCAATGATAAATGTTAAGTGCAAATTAAATCTCGGGAGCAGAATATTTAAACAAAGCTTTGATCTGAAAGAAGGGATTATATATGAAAAGGATATTAGGAGCGTGTCCCTGGTAGAAATAAATATTTCTGTAGTTCTCAGTATTACACAGTCTATGCCTAGTTATGCTGTGTTTGTATAGCAGGTTGAAAGGTGCTACAGGAAAAGGCTAGATGTATTTAGTGAAAGAAGAAAAAAAATATATAACACAAACAGATGCCTTACTCGAGGCAACGTGGAACTTTGTTACCCAGACAGTATTGTCACATTACATTAATCTACACAAATCATCCTCCTACTGTGTAATTTCGTATCCAGTGCTTTCTGCTTGTGCTTTGAGAGATAGCAGGGCTTTAGCACATTGCAAGCCGTGTGTGTTCCTCTCTCGCAGCCTGGCCGGAAGATGCAGCTTATATATTATAAGGTAAATGGGTGCATGATGTAAGGAGCTATGTATGGGTGATAGGATCTATCACTTGTTTGAACGTCTAAACTGGTAGCAGTCCACATATTTAGTGCTGAGTGTTCTCATGTATAATTTCTTGTGTTCTTAGAAGCAGTTGTATGTGTGAATATTATGAATTTTTATGAGTTGATTAAAAAAACTAAAGCTTAATGCAATAAATCAGCTAGCCCTCGTTTAGTGCAGTACTCAAATGTATGTATAGATACAGATAACCAAATAAATGACAATTTCCAGCATGAATCCTTTTGGCCCAATGATTTTCGATAAGATCTGTTCTGTTTTTTATATTATTACATAGACATCTAGAGGTCAATCACAATCACTGTGGTAATAGCCATAGTGTTACCGCTTTAGATATATGTATGTGCTTAACTTGATGGTGATATCACAGCTTTTTGTGTGGTTATCTGATCTTAAATCACAGCACAAACCACTGAAAAAGTTAGGATGCCTTTCTGTGCTACAATTTTTTGGTACATTAATTGTCAAGTTAATCGTTACTACGTTTGTGTATATATATATATATATATATATATATATATATATATATATTAGGTTATACAAAGAAAGAAATATATAAATCTGAGTTGTATTCTTGTATGAAGCGTTATGAAATTCTCTTCAGAATTTTCTACATCCTTTTTGGCTACTAAATAGAATGGAATTGTGTACTGCATTTTCTAAATCCTGTTGACCTCCAGAGTAGACAACAACATACAGCACTATTTTACTACACTATGAATATTCTGGCTTCACTACAATATTAGATGGTGCTTCTTGCAGAATCATCTATTGGCATCCTATGGTGTTTTAATTAGTGTCTTAATAATACATAAAGTATATCGTTTGTCTGATCTCTGTTTTTAGTTTATATACTGGGGAAAGCTTCCAGTGTATACCCTAAATTCATCTATAAGCCCATATTAACATGTAGAAGGTCAAGTAGCATCCCTTTGTTCTTGACCAGGTGAATCAGTCAGTATGGAGCATTCTTTTCACAGTATGATATAGTGCGGCAGACTTCAATAGCTATAGAGACACAAAATTAAAAGTAAACCATGACAAAAAGCATGTGTCTGTACTCCCATACTGTGACATACATTGAGGTATACATCGGGGATGGATCTGACTCAAGGATTGAATTCTGTTTGCCAAGAGCCTGTCCACAAAATTAGGGAATGAAACTAAATTCAATACAGGTTGATTTGGATTAACAGTGTGAAATCATGGGTGTGAGCCATGAGAGCCAGTTGCATCCTCCATCCATTGCGGCGTATTGGCCCAAGGCAGATTTCTTTCTCGTATCTTTTGTATTTCGCGTCGCTTCAGTGCCGCAAAGAATTGACATGTCAATACTTTTACGACGTATACAGTACGATGCTTTTTTTCACTGCACTCAATGAGTGCTGTATGTGACAATTGTTTTTAGCATATTTGCAGTATGTACTTTGGAGCAAATATGCCCCAAAGTTGTGTGAACATCCTCCTAGGTTCCCAATGTAATTGTCAATTTTCCCTGAAAGTTTACTTAATCATGAAACAGAAAGCAAAGGATAACTATTACTAAACTGCAAGTCCCATATAGACTGAAGAATGTTTGGATCTGTACTGGGGGCAGATAAAATATTTTAGGAGATTTCGGGGGAGTTTTATTAAGCCAGCTTCTACATGCATTGCTGCCTGTTCCTATTAAGTCCTGTCGTTTTGGGTTTCATCATTGTTATGACATTATCCTCCCAAAAAGGGGAACCCCTTTTTTAACAAAGTGAGGCACAAATAGCTTTTTAATTTATTAACAACCTGAAAGGGGACATTGAAAGTAAAAAAACCCCTTAAACAACAGGGAAAGTCTAGACTCCTAATGTTTGACTTAGGGGCAGAATGGGAAGTAACAAACACAAACTGTAAACTGGAAATGCACAAGATTGGCTGATACTGTGTTTGGGAATCCCAGGGTGGGGGGTCAACCCTTTGCCAAGTCCAAATCCCTGTCCCCGGGCTAGGAATTTAAATTTTAAAAAGTAATGTCTGAAGGACGGGAAACAAGGTTATTTAATTCCTTCTGTCATATTGTGTTCCATACAATTGTCAGTGCTGATTTACAGTTAATTTACCTTAGCCATTCTTGCTGAAATATCTAGGTTGACAAAAATATCAAATAATTTTTGGGAACATATTGATTGGGGAAAAGAAGGTTTGCTTTTTTTTTAACAAAGAAAAAGCGAGAGACATTAAATCAGATGGTTTAGATATTTACTTTTTTCTTCTTTGTACACAGTCCCATCTCCCTGAAAAGATATGGTGACTGTTTAAAGGGAGCCTGTCAGGTGGTTTATGCTACCCAAGAGCAGGATATGATAGAGGAAGAGAAGCTGGCCTTGGTTTTTATAGGTTTATATATCCGATTTTTTTGGACTATAAGGAAACACCGGATTAAAGGTGCATTGCATTAGCCCTCAACATCTATTTCATATATAAGGGCCCCAACTAAAAGGCGCACCATTTTAAAGGCCGGCGCTTTAAATAAAAAAAGTTCAAGGGGAAACCCAAATTTTATTCAACACTTTCACAAAACTTCAATTGTAAATTGTACAAAATCAATACCTTACAGTACTTTTTCAGTTCATTCCCCCCACAAATCCTTAAATTTTTTCATCTTCAGGGGAAGGGTTTAAAAATGCACTTTTCTGCATCAAAAATTCTGGGGTTTTCCCCCTCATCTTTTTCTGATCAGTCTCATTCTGTGCTTAGCTCTTCATATGATTCCACCCTTCCTGAAAGTCGGATGAT
Source organism: Phyllomedusa bahiana (assembly GCA_025379985.1). Classification (NCBI taxonomy): domain Eukaryota; kingdom Metazoa; phylum Chordata; class Amphibia; order Anura; family Hylidae; genus Phyllomedusa; species Phyllomedusa bahiana. The sequence continues at coordinate 5,358 of JAODAL010001351.1, read as the reverse complement.
ACTGGAGGCTGATCCCTTCCCCTAGGCATCCACGATCCATTTGACAAGGGGCATAACTACCGGCTTTTGCCTCCCGTTTTGGGAATGTGTGGTCCCCTTCTGTTTTAAAATTTCTACCCCCCTCGCAATTTAACTTTAAACCCCCTGTTGACGCCGATACTAGGGGCTGGAGCTTTGTTAATCCCCCCGGAATGCGCAAGCGTCAATTGGGTTTTCTTTTTTTGGGGGCTTTGACAGTATCGGTCAAATGGGGCCGCCAGGGGAGTCCGACCAATGGGATGGGGTTTTGGAAAAATCCCTCCCTCTTTGACTAGACCTCCCTCACCACTCACTATCTTCTCCCTCCACCAGCCCTTTTGGGTTAGCTTTGATGTGCACCACTTGAAACTGTTCTTTGGGAAAAGTTTCCCTTTAAAAAGCCATGGGTGGTGTTTTTGGCCATAGCCCGACAGGCGAAATACGAAAGATGATTCTGTTCCTGTGGGGACTAAGATACCTATGGGCCCCCGTTTTTAACAGTACGTTGTAGGGGGAAACAAAAAGGGGGGACCTCATCCAGTTTGTGATGTTTCTGGGGATTTCTTTTCATTTATCTTGGCTCTGCGTAAGGGGAGGAAAATGGCCCCTTCCCCCATAACCTTTTGGCAGTTTGAGACAGGGTTTTGGGTACGGATGGAGAGATTACCCTTTTTCATGAAACGAAAGCACCCTGAAGGGCCCCCTTTAAAGTCCTTTATCTCAGATCGCGTGTAATGCTTGGCTTGACAATAGAGAAATGGAGACGCTTCTAGTGCCTTCCTGTTCAATACCCCCGTTCTAATTTGTCCCCAAAAAGGCCATCTTGTTTGTTTCCCCGGAAACTCAGTTTGGTCTTTTTTACCGGCGCGGGCTCTTCTTGTTTTCCCCCACTTTGCACCCTAGATTTATTAATGTTTAAATTCCTTTCAGCTGCTCTATTTTTATGCTCTACTGCATGATTATAGCTTTAACTTAAAACAGCATCATAAACATATCTTTAACAGGAGGCAATTTTGGGGTAGTGGTTTAAAAAATTTACGTACGTATTGAATGCACAACAATTTTGAAACACAGATATTCTGCGGGGCTCCTGCACCCGAACTGTACGTATCACCACACGCAGTGACGCTTCTGACTAGGGTTTAGCCGTATAGGGCCATTCTCCATATTTCCGTGCCATATTGCCGCCGCGGATTGTGTCCGCAAAACGGTCGGATTTACAATGGTCCTGCCACTTATTGTGCCTTATTTCGCGTCGGAATCACCCCATGTAAAGAATGGGGATTGTAATTCCGGCGTGAAATACGTGCCAGTGACACTTATTTGCAACTGATTTGCAACTGATTTGTAACTGATTACGATCGTAAATCAGTTGCAAATCAGTTGCAAATCAGTTACAAATCAGTGTCACTAAATTAGCTGTAAATACCTTCTGAACAAAGCCTAAAAACCCAAGTGAAGAATTGTTTCATATTAAGGCGCACCGGACTATAAGGCGCACTTTCGATTTCTGAGAAAATCATAGGCTTTTATGTGCGCCTTATAGTCCGAAAAATACGGTAGATTACAAAGACTTGGCAGATATTGAAAATATACAGTTAAACTTTGCTACTCAACCCCTTCAAAACTCATCCAATTTGGTATGTGTTGGTGTCGCGATCCCAGAAACATGTGCCCACTCCAGCTGTGTTAGTCTTGGCATAGCTCTTGCAGAGTGTCGGAGCAGAACCCCGCTTGGTGTTGATTAATAAGTTACTCTTTAACTTGTACAATAAATTGTAGTCCTCTTCCTGTGCTGTGATCAACAGCTGATGGAATTACATCTTTAAAGGGGTTGTCTCACTACATTGATTCATCTTACCTCAGTCCTGTTTTCTTGGTTTCATTTTGAATTCAGGGGCGTGTTTACTGGCTTTCACTAGGCTGCAGTAGAAGCCAGGTCTGTAGCTATAGCAACAATTGCAATCAGGAGAGATCCAACAGGTCTGTAGCTATAGCGACCTGAGGAGCTGGTGCAACCCATACAAGAGGGGATATCTAGGAATAGGTAGGACACGGTTTTTGGACACATATTGCAAAGTGACTTGTTTTGCAAGATCTTTAACATAAAAAGCAAACCTTGTAGTGAGACAACCCCTTTAAGCACTGATCCGTGATCATTTATTGCTGTGCATGGTTAATGTATATTACTGCCTTATAAAATGTGGATTTTCGGGGGGCTGGAATGAATTTATTCAGTTTACATTATTCTTTATAGAAAAAATTCATCTGTTGCACAACCTTCTGGAATTAATTATTGACGAGTACCAGTGTAGATTGGATAGTGACATTTGATGGTAAAAGTCTAAAAAGCCCATCAAGGAACATGTCTACCATTGTACACCCTATTGTGCCTGGCTGTTTAATTTTGGTTCTGCCTAGAATAGTGTCTTTCAAACAGAGTATTGTTTAGCCATTGGTGTGTCCCTACAAGCCAGTTAGGAGTGTCCTGGCAGAAAGATTTACTTGAAATGCCTGGAAATGTGGCATAACTTTCAGTTTATTCATTGCTGTTTGATATGGGGTGGAAACAACATTCAACAAATCTATGAAATGCTTCCCCTGCCTTCCCATTGACTAACACGGATATTCCCATTTTTGGTAAGCGTGGTCAAATGTTATTGCATGGAGAACTTACACACGTTTCATAGTCTCTTCTATTTTATTGCATTCAATGAGGTGCATGTTTTCAGTGTGATAGAGCTATGATTGCCGAGGTTTCTCAGGGCAGAGAAACATTGTGATGGGGATGTTATAATGCTATCAAATTTGGGAATCTCTGGTCTAGTTTTTTCCAACTAAAAATTCTTCAAAAATACATTAAATAATAAAAGACTTTTTTTCTGACTAACAAAAGCAACTAGTAACGTAACTCCTTCATTGTCATATCTTAGAAAAGCTGCTTCTTAGTTTCTGGACAAGCCAAGTGGCAACCAATATGACTGCCACTGAGATTTACAGCATGTTAGATTTGGAACAGGTATCTTAGAACTGTAGAACTAGGCAGATTTAGATGTCAACCAATATGACGGCAGATAGAGCTTTCATGGTTCCTCATTTTCCAAACTATATCTACTCTATAATTAAGACTTGTATTTACTACAGACTTTTTATTCTATGTGAAATACTTTGTGAATTTAATGACCAAATTAACTTTGACACAGGATTCTTTGTGTCTTTTAGCCAAAAATGTACAACTGCCTTTATAATCACGGTAAATTGTAGCAATTTTCTATCATTCAGGGCTATTAATTGATATGGAGACACTAAATGCTTAAGATGACTGTACAGTCTCATTCTCCATATTGTGAGAGGTCAGAGAACACTGAGCTCTTATGGAGCAATTTGCAGCTCAGCATGTAGTAAATTGATAGGTTGAGTACAAATGGAATTGGGCAGATGTCCACTCAGCAGTGTAAGAGAAAGCGGTGACTTAATCATCTAGACTGGCAAACAATCTATCCAGGGTTGGCAATTCACGCTGGTAGAAAAATGATTAGTTTCATTTGAAAAAGAAATACAGCAAACCGGGATACACCCAACCAAGTGCATTTCTTGAACATGTTGATTGGAAGAGATTATCTGCAAGACTGTTATAAAGTATAAAACCAACCATTGAGAATTTGTAGGTAATGAATATTAAAATACACAAAATATTTATAGAACATATATTATATTATTATTATTATTATTATTATTATTATTATTATTATTATTATAGAAGTGGCAAAAGGGGCAGTTGTCTTTTATCCTTCACCATCCAGAGCCTCAATCAGCTTGTCCTTACCATAGATTAACAAAGGCATCTAGATTTAGGGATTCTTCCAAGCCACAACAGGGGACATCCAAATTTAAATTTTGAAACCTTTTCAATATTTTGCACCCTTTAAAATCTTTTTTTGAATAAAATGGAGGGTTGCAAATCAAAAATAGGAGGTAATTCAGCTACGGCACAAAAGTTATTGGTTGTTCAAGGCGAGGGGTCTACTGCTGTTTTCTGGTCTAACGGCCACAGTGTCATATTGTACCTCTCCCATGGGCTGCCGTCAATCTTAGAAGGGGGTTCCCTGTCTGAGACCTTTATGGCAATTCAATTGTAAACACCCAAAATATCTGAGAGATCTTTGCTCTACTTAAGTTACTATTAGATATCGTAATTGGGGGTCCAAAAGGCTATGAGGTGCATATTTTCACTGTAGTTTTAGGTGGTTCCAGAAGTCACTGTTTCACAACTATAACTGTGAGAACAACAAACATATAGCCTCCTTTTCAACTCATCTCCTCCTCTCTGAAGTCCAAACCATCAAATTTTTTGTGTTATACCATCCCCGTTTTATCAGAAATAAATACTCCTTTGAGGAAGAAATTAACAGAAAATGCAAAAACAGTTTTTACTGGATTGCTCATTTATTGCTTTAAAATGCATTTAAACATAAGAGCCCCCATACCATAGCCGACAACTGTGCCCCCCTAACAGTGCCCCATTTAATTAATCAATTGAATGCAACTATTCAAAGAAATGTATGATGACAGAGACAAAGCATTTTTGTGTCCTGATGGCCGGGGGCTACACAGAGGAGCACTGGGGCACCCATTTGGCCCTGGGCACTGTTGTTAATAACTACAGCACAGTGGTATTACTATGGCACTGTTATTAATAGCCACTGCACGAATGGTATTAGTTGGGCATTCTTTGGCACTGTTATCAATAAACGATGACATTTTTTCCTAGGGCTGTTGCATAAAAACTGTTTTGGTGGTTTATTATGGAACTTTTTTAAAAAAATATATTATATTACTGTGACACTGTTATTAATAGCCACTGCATGGGTTGTATTATTATGGAACATGATTAAAACATACTGTTTTTTTTGCTTGCTGATTATATAATGCTCTGTGTATTAGTCATGTATTAGCTCATCTGATTATAATATTTTGCATGTACACTACTCACAAAATGTTAGAGATATTTGGCTTTTGGTTGAAATTTCAGGATGAACATAAAATTTCTTGAATTTTTTTTTTTAAAAGTATAAAAGAGACCCCTCCTAAATTTTGAATGCACATTTTCACTGTCGGTTTCGAAAATTTTTTCACAATTTGCGACCTAACAAGGGCTTAATGGCAAAATTCCCACAGGGATTTTGATCCCTAATTCCCCCCTAAATTTCGGGGGTTAATTTGAAATTTGGGTTTAAACAGTTTCCCCCCATCTGTGTTCACATTTTGACTGAGACAAAACAACGTCTTAAAATTGATCAAAATTTAACCCTTTACGTTTCGAGGGTTCAAGCGGATGCT